>JAMRYI010001221.1:0-37438 GCA_029231635.1 Ditylenchus weischeri | reverse complement strand
CACTTTGGGGGTTGCTGGCCACCATCGCCAAGATCGCCCCCATCGCGTCCGACACCATAGAGACCGCCAGCGGGTTGCTCGCGTCGTACCCTCTGCGGACCTCAGCCTGGTCCGCCAACTGTCTTCCATAACGAAGTCTGAGCAATCCTCTCGCCTCGGCGAGATCGCAGGCCATCATCGCATGGTAGACATGGTGGATCTGATCCACCCGCACATCGACGATCGTCGCGGTGTAAAGCGTCCGACCATGTTCGACACTGTCCCGGTCCCTGCCGGTATTCCAGAGCCCTCCGGCCACCGTCTCTCCGGTCATGCCCGCGTCACGACGGAGGATTTGATCGACCAGATCACTTGGCATGCCCAGTTCCAGATCGAGTGAGTGGAACATGATACACCTCATCAACCCCGGCGCGGTCAAACACGCTTCCAGCGGTCGCGCTCCGTCAAACGGAGGCTGCGGGCTATACAGCCAGGCCAATGGATCGGACGGCAAGCTGTCACGCTCAAACCGAGCGCCGGTTTCAACGGCCGCTATCACGAGGCGATCGACCATCTTGTAGGTCAAATCGAATGACACATCGTCGGGGCTATCGCTGGCTAGCGGATCAGGGCGTCCCAACAGAGCTGAAGTGGTAAAGTAATCCAGCGCTGAGCGCTGGGTCCGGGCAGCTATTCTCTGTTCGTACATCTCATGCGTCAGCATTGCGAAACCCTTTCTGTCACCATCCTTTTCAAAAGAAGCCTGCGCGAGTCGCTTGCTCCACTTGCAGACTTGTACATTCATTTCAATGATTCTGGAATCATAGAATTGAACGATGTCCGATTTGCTGTTTCAACGGACGTCGAAACGGACATTGGCCGGTACATTGTTGGTTTGGCTGACGGATCTGTCCGTCACTAACCGTTTGACCGGTTGGGATGGATCGCTGATAGTCTGGCCCATGGACTCATCAGCAATGGTCGAGGCCCTGGCTGCGCTGGGGCAACCGACTCGGCATGATATCTACCGCCTCCTCGCCCGGGCGCCTGAAGGCCTGCCGGCGGGAGAAATCGCGCGCCACCTCAATGTCGCTGCAAACACGCTATCTTCCCACCTGGGAATTCTATCGCGTGCCCACCTGGTCTCTTCGCGCCGTGCGGGAAAACAGGTGATCTATCGGGCTGATACAGCCGCAGCGTCGTCCATCAGCACATACCTCAATGGTCTGGCCTCAGTGACGCCCTGAATTTTCTGAATACGCTCAGCTTCGCTCCTCGAAACTCAGGAGTGAAGAAAAATGGAAGATCGCATTGCCCACTACATGGTGACCTTCACGCCTCAGCAGTGGCCGGAAGCTTACCGGCGCGCTCTGGAAGTCGAAGAGCTCCCAAGGAAGGGCAGTCGGCGAGTGGCAGCAGCTGTTACCGCTGCCGCCACTCGGCTGGGGTATAAGGAGCGCAACTTCTTCAAGATCATTCGGGCGTACAAGGACTCGCTCCAGTTGAACGATCAGGTTCTGTCCAACTACCCCCGTCAGCTTCCTGCTGAAACGAGAGCAGCTCTCGAAGAAGCCATCGCGCACGCCGGCCCGGGCGCTCGGCCAGGGGCGATCCAGTCTGCCGCCGAAGCCTTGTGCGAGAAGCGTAAAATAAGTCCACCAAGCAAACGGGCAGTCCGCACGAGACTCAATCTGCCCATGGAAGTGACCGATATCGCGTCCTACACCGGCATGAATACCGACTACGCCATAGATATGTCGCCACTCGATGTGGCGGTCGATGGCCCCGATAACATCCCCTATCACGCTGTCCTCACCGCGTTCATCGATGTCAGCCGTGGTATCGCTCTTGCCCATGTGGTGACTGCAGATAGGCCAACTGCCGACGACATCCTCCAGTTGGTCACTGAGGCCGCTGAGAGAAGACGAGTTCCGCATCACCCGCACGCGCGTCTTTGGCAGTATACCGCAACGCTCCTGTCGATGACCTACGCACGAAAGCCCAGTTGCGCTCGATCGGCATCGCTAAGTCAGACGTTCAGGTGGATTCTCGTCGGCCAGGATTGGCCCTCACTGCCATGTTCGGCACCAAGCTCGGCCGCGTGCCTCTCAATCCGCGCCGCAATCCTTCCATCCCATTCGCAATTCGCGAAACTCTGCCTCTGCCTGTCGTGCGTCCAGCCGTCGCTCTGCTTCTGGAGCGCTATCACGCTGGCCTGCAGATCAATCGAGAGGCCGAGCCTGCCGTATCAGCCGCGGCAGCGGTCCAAGCGATTACCAAGGGGCCAGCCAAAGCGACGCCGATTGGAAACGCCTATCCCCCATCTCTCCACGCAAGTAGATAGGCCATTGGTCATGTGCCCGCCCAGGTGCATTCTTTTATCATGATAGCTTAGCTTGAAACTTCGAGGCGCCTCTCTAACTTGCAAGAGGGGGGTGTCGCTTGGCGTTTCAAATCCTATCCTTGTCGGGAGGAGGCTTTCTGGGCCTCTACACCGCCGCAGTTCTTGCAGAACTAGAACAGCGTTCGGGCAAGCGCCTGAACGAGTGCTTCGATATGTTCGCCGGCACGTCGATTGGCGGCATTATTGCTCTGGGTCTTTCAGCTGGGAAGAGTGCCACTGAAATCCGTGATGCCTTCATCGAGCACGGTCCTAAAATTTTCCCTCGCGCGCCGGCGAACTCCAAACTGGCTTGGTTGATCCGTTTCACCAGAAATTTGCCTGCCCCTCTCTACAAGCAGGACGCGCGCTGCGCGAGACGATCGAAGAAATCGTCGGTCCCCAAACGTTGATGTCGGACCTCGCCCGGCCGACGGTCATCCCTTCTGTCAGCCTTACCAAGGGCGGACCTAAGGTATTCAAGACAGGACATCACAAGCGATTTGTCCTCGATTGGCAGTTGAAGGTCGTAGACGTCGCATTGGCTACCTCGGCAGCGCCGACCTATTTCCCTGCACATCGGATCGGAGACGAGTTGTTTTCGGACGGAGGGATGTTCGCCAACTCACCCGATATGATCGCCCTTCATGAGGCCGACATGTTTCTGGGCATTAACCGTGACGACATCTCAGTCTTAAGCGTCGGCACCACTACCACAGACTTCGCCATGTCCAGTTCGCTCAATCCCAACATGGGGGTGATGGGTTGGATGAAAAACCAGCGCCTGACCGATGTGATGATCGGATCACAACAGGCGTTGGCCGATGACATGATGAAGCATTTGCTGAAAGATCGATACCTGGATCGACCGTCGACAGGCAGATGAACAACGGCAGCTTGCCTTGGATGCCGCCACCCCTAGCGCCATCAGCAATTTACTTTCCATAGCCAAGGACTCGTTTGCCGAGGCGTCAGCTGACCCTCGCCTCCGGCAACTGCTGTCACATGAGGCCCCGCCATTCACTTTCGTCAACGCTAAGCTTTGAGTGTCCGATGTCCACTGCTGCACGCCTCTTTCATTCGAAGTCCGATCAGACGCTTTACGATCGCATCACCCCCTCAACCGATCAGTTCGCTACTCAACAAGCCCGCTGGAACGACCTTGCCGACTTTCTGAAATCCAGAATGAAGGACGACACCGGCTATCCAATCAGCACTTGGCTGCAGGGCTCCTACAAATTCGATACCCAAATCCGGCCGTTGACGACTGGCGCCCAGTTCGACATTGACCTCGGACTATATTTCGAATGGGCCGGTTCCGACGATGACGGCGACTATGATCCTGAAGGCTTCAAAGAGCTGATTCAGAACGCTCTCCTCGATTATGCAGACGACGAGGACAACGACGCCTCACGGGTCGAAGAGCCCAAAGAGCGATGCTGCCGCATTGCCTTCAATCCCGACTTTCACATTGATGTGCCCTGCTATCACCTCGATCGCACCAAGGATCGGCGCGCGCTGGCGACAGAGTCCAAAGGCTGGGAGGCAAGCGACCCCAAGGCGATCTATGTCTGGTTCAAGGATCTCCACGACGACAAAACCATCCGCGCTCAGCTGCGTCGCCTCGTTTGCTACTTCAAGATGTGGGCGGCGTTGAAGATCGAAGATGAGGCAAGCCGACCTTCATCGATCACACTGACGGTCCTCGTCGCTGAAGCGCTGAGCGAGATTGATCTTTCGGAGACCAGTGACGACGACGATGTCCTGGAGGGAATTATCACGATCATCGCTGATCGCCTTGATGACGACACTGAGGTCGCAAACCCCAATCGACAACGACGAAGACCTGAACCGCCTCTCTGACGAAGCAAACGACAATCTCCGCGCGCGCCTTCGTGAGTTCGAGGACACCGCTCGGCGAGCCAACGCTGCAACCAGCGAGGCGACGGCGGCCGAGATCTGGACGGAGGCCTTCGAGCATTTCTTCCCTATGCCGGAAGATGTCGAGGGTGAAGCAAACGCCAACACTGCAGCGCGCAGCGATATTGCAAAAAATCACGCTTTGGTCGCTTACAGCTTCGACCCCGAAATTCACGTTCGGGCTTGGTCCCAGAACAATGAGAATTACGAGCGCTTCGGGGTGAACGAGCTTCCCACGATCCTGAAAGACTGCTCCATCGACTTTACATTGGTCAACGCAACCTCGCTCCCTCAGTGGGCGCTTCGGTACGATGGACGGTTAGGAACCGCGGACATGAAGCGTGGACCAAGAATGATATTGGACACTGCTCAGGCGATGGTTACGAAGTATCCGAGCATTCAGCGTATAATGGCAACCACGCAATGGATCTCACCGTCTACCAGTGGGGTCGGATTATCGGCCGCAGGCGCATCGAGATCAACGTCCGCGGCACAGCGTTGGCTGCCCGGCAATTACCGGCGAAGCGACGCTTCCGACGCTGAAGATTTCGCGCACCCGCAGATCACAGAATTCGATCCAACAGTAGGCATCTCATCATTCTGTCCGAATGGATCCCCACCGTCATGCCGTTCGATTGATCTTTGAAAATCCACCTTGCGTTAACTTTTGCACGTCAGATGCAAGCGCATGTTCTTGCAGTATAAATTTCCGATCGAGCCAAGCCGGGCGCAACATGCGCGCCTGGCGTCGATCCTGCAGCTGCAGCGAAATTTATACAACGACGCGCTCCAAAATCGGCGTGCAGCCTTTCAGCGCGGCGTCCATCTCACATACGAAGACGATACCAAGTCTCTCCCTGCGTATAGAATGGCCAACCGCCAGCATACTGCCCTGCCCTGGGGCATTAACAACTGGACCTTGCGCTGCGTCGATACCGCAATGACGAGGTATCGCGATCGCCTGACGGCCAACCCCAACGCCGGGTTCCCGCGCTTCCGCTCCGAAGAGCGTTGGCGCAGTTTTGGCGTCCACGGCGTACGAGGATGTGTTATTGCCGACGGCTACCTAACGGTCGATGGCATCGTCGGGAAATTGCGCATGCGCATGCATCGCCCGTTGCCGGCTGACGCTCGCATCGCCCGACTCACCTTCACCCGCAGAGCCCGCCAATGGCATGTTGCCATCCTGATTGATTGCAAAGTCGGCGATCAAGAGCATAAGAAACCCGGTAGCGCATGCGGCCTCGATCTCGGCATAGAGCAACTAGCATCGCTGTCAGATGGCTCTCTCTTCGACGACACACCCCGTAAGACCACTCAGAGTTCCGCGTTGCGTCGGGCCTACCGGGCACTGGCAAGATGCCAGAAAGACTCCCGCCGAAGTAAAAAGCTGCGCGAACGCCAAGACCGCGCCAGTCAACGGGTGATAAACCTCCGTTCCACGCGGCTGCATCAGATCTCGGCGGCGATCACTAATCGATTTGAAACGATCGTGGTCGAAGATCTCGCGCTCAAACAATTTCCCCGACCAACACGCACACGACGCCCATCAGACGGCGTTGGCGCAATCGCGATACGAGAAAACGGTCAGGTGTTGGCCGAGCCAAGACCAAAGCGCCTTCTCGAGATGATCCGCTACAAAGCTGAAAAAGCTGGTGGCAAAGTCGTCGTTGTCGATCCGAGACACATTACGCAAACGTGCAATGCATGCGGATCACCAACCTCTGAAAGTAACGATGCTGACCGGCACATCTGTGCCTGCGGCGCCGATGTCCCACGAGGCACCAACAACGCAATCAACATCCTTGCGCGCGGTCTCTCCGCGCATGCGGCCGCTTTGGGTCGCAGGGTGGGCAAGGTTTTGCCCAACGCCAGCGTCTAGCTGCGCGTCCACCCGGAAATGCAGCGCGTTTGCATAGCAACTGCCTGTCCAAAGCCAGTTTGGTTTTTTTCAAACCCGCTTTAGCCATTCATATTCGCACTGGAACCCTGATGATCACCTTACGCCCCTCCCGCGACTTCGGCAGCTTCCGTTTGGATCATTTCCAAAGCCTTCAGCATTTCGGGCCTGAGAGCTGCGGCGGACATCCGATGCAGTGGGGCGATATGATCATGTGGAACCACGAGACGATCTCTCCCCGCGCTGCCCTGCCGCAAACTCCGCATGCCGATACCGAGATACTGACCTACGTCACCAGTGGGTTCCTCTATCACGAAGATAACCTGGGCAATGTCGGGATGCTCCAGGCAGGCAATTGTCAGATCATGTCAGCTGGAACTGGTGTCTTTATCAGGCGCGGCAATCCAGACGAAGCTGAACCAGTCGAATTTGTCCAGATCTGGCTGATGCCCAACCATCAGGCTGGCGAGCCATTTTCCGTCACGAATGGGTTCGCTGACGATGGTGAGCCGGGGCAGTTCGTTACATTGGCCAGCGGGTTCGACAATGAAGGCAATTCACTGCCAATGCGAGCCAATGCCCGCCTCTCGCGCATTGTGCTGACCGACAGTGGCACTGCGGACTACCGATTTGAAGCAGGCAATTTCGGCTATGTCGTGCCGCTCACCGGCGCTGTTCAGGTCGGTGATGTTGTCGCCAACCGCAACGACGGAATTCTCATCAACGATGTTGAAGTCATAACCATAGTCGGCGTCGGAGACGCGGAAGCGCTCCTCATAGAGCTTTCTGAAGCCTGAGGGCCGATCGCTTTAAGAAAACCTCACAGGGTGGATGACCAAGCCAAATGAATCAGATCGCTCGGGTTGTGAACGTATTTTCCACCCCATACGAAGCATGGAGTTACCGCCAGTCCACCGATGAAGAAGCGCTATCCCTTTGCCAAAAGGGTTATTCGTTAGCCGAATCCTTCACCACGAAAGACAAGCTGCTTGAGGAAGTCTCGAACCATGTCCAGGCCGCGGCGCGCATGCTTCGTGAGGGTGCAGATAACGCGCTCGAGCGTCACATAGACAAAGCGCTGTCAGCAAGCTCTGAATATCGCGATCTCCGCAACCTGATGCCGTCAAACGTGCCTCAAGCCCTAAGTGCTTATCAGGCTGAGTTCTCAGAGGCCGACTTATCTGCGGCGGATAGCGCGATCAAAGCTATCGGGGTGACGATGCCAAATGGACAATTCTTGTTCCACGGTGGCTCATGGCCGCTCGGCGTACAAACTTTCACGACGACCCGCCCATTCTCCACATCCTTCTGCCCGCAAGTGGCACGCAGGAATGCAGAGTGGAAAAGCAAAGCTTATGACGCTGGCCGGATGGACCTGATGGTCGTCCACGTCATCCAGCCACAAACCAAAGCCTACGCTTACAGTCGGGATGGAGACCTCGGCAACGAGAAGGAGGTTGTTTTCGCCACCGGCGCACAACTGACCTTAACCCGCGAAACCCACATTGCCGACGTCACCGCCTCCAAAGTTGGCCCACACTCCGAAACGTTGAAACGCACCGTTCCAGCGTATCTGCTAAGAAATCGACATATCGTAACATCGCAATAATCGCGTTGCTCGGGCCCGACTAGAACTCGGGCCGCATGACTACATCACGGAAAAGGGCGGTGATCGCATTCGCCCGCTCTTCACGCATGCGCTGAGACTTCTCGACCGTCGGCTCCGCCTGCTGCCACTGGCTTTCGTTCCAGCGCATCGCCTCCACGAGCAACGCCCGCTCTATGATCTCCTGCTCAATCCCCTCGCTGATCGAGTTGCTGAGAGGAGCCCCCTCCTCTGTAAACCGCGGTTTGAACTGATACGGCCCCAGCGTGTCGCCCAGGTAGCGGACCAGCTGTGTGCCGTGACGCCACTTTCCGCCTGCATGAATGTCAAACGACACTCGGCGGTTGAAGACCCGAAAGCGCTTCTGCAACTGCTTGCTCTGCCGCGCCCCGCCTGGAGGCGCGATAAAGTCGATCGACTCCACGCGATCGAAATGCACCTGCGTGTGCTGCACGAGATGGCGCATGAGGTCGTCATCCATATTGCGGGTAGCGCGCATGAGCCCGTCTTCCGGAATCAGCGGATCGCCCACCCCCAATCCAAGGATCATCCTAGAGCTGGTATCGACAATGAACGTAGCCGTAGCCAATTCCACCCGGCCGCTGATCTGAACCATCACATCGACTGCGGTCTGGTCCACCAGGATCTGAAGACCAGCAGCCCCAGCCGCCGGCTCTGCGACACCTTCCCGGCGGAGTACCTTTATGCGTCGCTGGATCGAGGATGCAGACGGAGGCGCCTCGCCCGCATCCGCGCAGGATTCAAATATCCAGCGTATGATCGACGCGGGCGAAGCCGCGGGCTCATGCTGCAGTTTCCAGCGCAGCGCACGCTCGGCAACGGGTGCGAAGCCTTTCTGTGCTGGTGCCGCGACAGCCTTCACCCGGAAGCTCGGTGACAGACCTCGTGTTGGGCCCAGATCCTTCAGCTTCTTCAGCAGTCGGTAAAAATTGCGCTGCTCCATATCGAGCGCGCTGCACGCGTCGCCCACGGGCATGGGGTCATCGTCGCGAAGATAGAGGTCCATCGTCCTCAGTCTGGCGATCACCACCTCCCGTTTAGAATCATCCAGAGACAAGAACAGGGCGTACTCTGATTCGCCAGAAAAGCCTGAAGCGGCATGCCGTTTGACCAACTCCTCGTCAGTTTCGAGGGCCGACCGGTCGGACCAACGTCGCGCGTGCCGTTTTTCTTACTGTTCATCCATGACTTATTAGAACAGTAAGGCACGCATCGTCAAGTGAGTTGGTCACGATACTGTGCAGTTGAAACCACATTCCTGTTGCCATCACGGTCATTTTAGCGTTCCTAAATGCACAGTATCGTGACCAACATGGAGACAGTGCGATGACGACTAAACCGCGAAGTGCAGATCGAAACAACCTCGTTTCAATCGTTTATACAGAGTATCTGATCGAGATCATCCGACATTTTGAACGAGAGCAACGCGTTAAGACGTGGAGTCGTTCTCGCTCCAAATGGCCCAACAGCAACCGTCGCGGTTGGACGTTCTGGCATGACTGACGCATATGAAGAACTGGCTGAGATCGACGTTCGCGCCGCTATCAACCTCATGCTGCGCAACCCGTCATACGAACCCTCCGCTGGCCGGTTGCGCGCCGAAACCTTGCTCAGGAAGCACAACAGCCTGGTCAACACCATGGCTCGCATCGTGGTCGCCAACGACAATGGATCGCTCCGAACAGTCTCTGGCGGAACGCACCATGCGAGCGGCTGGTACCCTTCCGTGAAGGTCGGCCGCACACAGCATTATGAGAGCCTGCATCAGCTTGCACTGATCGAGCGGTGCGAGACGGACCCCAATGTCGTCCACTACCAATCAGAGGCTCGCCGCTTCGAATTCATCCTGCGGAGGAAGGAGCGGTACACCAGTGACGTCGACATATTGGACGCCGATGGCCGCCTGGCGGTCGTCGAAGTCAAAGGCGACGATGCGGACCTCCGAGATCCAGAATATCGGCTGAAACTCGCCGGCGTCGCCGAGATTTGCCGCCGGGTGGGCCATGAGTTCCGTATCACCTTCGGTTCCGAAATTTTCGAGAATAGCCGCCACCGCTTCAACGTACGCCTCGCCAGCTCAATGCGCCGCACGGCCATCTCATCGTCGCAGAAGCGGCTCGTCGAAAGCCTCCGCAGCAAAGGCGATGACATGCGGTTGGGCGAATTCGCTGAGCTGATGGCGCCCGGAAATTTTGTCCAAGGGCGGGCAATCACTTTCGCCATGCTGGTGAGGCGCATCGTGTCGCTCGATCTCACGCAGCCTCTCATCGATGAGATGCCTGTCAGCTTCATCTGATCATAGATCAAATACCCTAGGAAGGATTCAACCATGACCTAGAGTGAAATCATAACTGCCTGACGAACCCGCAGGCACCCATCACAACAGAAGCAATGCCATTCGCAGCGTAGAAATATCTACTGCTGATGGATGTTGCGCGCCCTCAGAATACCCAAATCTCGGGAGAGATACGTGAATTACTTCCCCTATAAGCTCAAACGCAATCAGCTATACAGTATCGAAGGTCAACCCTGTGTTTTTACATCACATGGATATGGCACACGCCTGAACTTCGAACATGCTGCCACAGGCAAGCCCGTCGAATATCTCGATGACGCCGGCGTCGTCCGTCCAATGGACGAGGATCGCTTCCGGACGCTGCTTCAGAACGGTCAATTCTTCCAGATGGCAGAGCGTGGGCAGTCGCCGGCCAAGAACAAGATCGCTGAATCACATCTCACGCCTGCCGAATGCGAGGAACTCGACGCCGACAGCGCGCTCCGGCTGGCAACGTTACGGCTGCTCGATCGGAACGGCGTAATGACCGGCGTGAAGGCAATCTCTGAAGGACTTGCCGAGCACTGGACCCCCCGAGCTGCACACCCAAATATGGCGAGGCACCCAATCCGCACACCGTGAAACGCTGGATGCGGAAGCGCGGTAAAGTCGGCGACCGCGATGCTCGCGAGGCCATGAGCGCCCAGGGGCGCCATTGCCATGATGATGATGGCATCCGCATGGAAATCCGCCAGCGCCTGGCTTTGACCTACTATGCGTCGAAGAAGAGCGTCACCGATATCAATGTGCTGACCAACGCTGAGATTAGCCGCGTCAACGATGGCACTTCGCTCGAATACGAGATGCCTACGGAGCCGCTCCTCCCGGTGAGCCTGAGCACCACATATCGCGACATCAAAATGCTTGAGTGCGAGCAAACGGTCGCTGCCCGCCACGGCAAGCAGGCAGCCTACTCTCGGTGGCGTGGCGCAGGGAAAGGGCATGAGGCGGAGCGCCCTCTGGAATTCGGGCTTATGGATCACACCCCCATACCCGCCGTCCTCGTCATCGACGTGGAACGCGCCATCATCCTGGGCCGCCCCACTTTCTCCGCACTTGTTGATGGGTTCAGCAGGGTCGTGCTCTCGCACATGCTGTCCTTCAATGCCCCATCATACGCCACCGTGTCGGAGTTGCTTCGCCGGTCTGTTCTGCCCAAGATCGTGCCGCCGATCATCAAGAACAAGCACCCTGAAGCCCAAGACGTCTGCGGCCTGTGCAGCACATATCACGTGGATGGCGGTATGGAATTCCGCAGCCACGATATGGAGAGCATGAGCAAGGCGACCGGTGCAACGATCCGCATCAGTGGTCGGAAAAAGCCGCGCGAACGAGCCCTTGTTGAGCGCATCTTCCTCACCATCCACAATTACGTGTCATCGAAGGTGGCCGGCGCCCATCTGCCGATCGCCCTCTCCCGCGAGTATGATTACGACCCCGCCGTGGATGCCGTGCTAACGCTCGACGAACTCGAGGCACTCATCATGTTCGCCATCGCGGTCTATCACACGACCCCGCATGGCGGCCTGAACGAGAAACAGCCTCTGCTCTGTTGGAAACAGGGCACCGCCCAGTACGGGATCGTTCTACCGCGTGACCCTCGCATCTTCGAGAAGGCCCTCCTCCCCAAGATCAATTCGCACAGGCTGACCCACGCTGGCATCGAGTGGAATGGCCTGCGCTTCGGCGATTATAAAGCCGTGCCTGACCTGCTCGCCGATCTTGTCCCCTTGGAAGGCAAGCGTCAGCGCCTGAAGAATGCCACTGCAACGGTGTCGTTCCGCTATGACCCGTACGATCTGCGCAAGATTTGGGTGATCAACCGCAAAACCAATCAGGACGTCGAGCTGTACTGCCAGACGGCCGGCTATACCGACGAGCCGATCAGCCTGTGGATGCACGAGCAGATCCGTGAGAAGGCCAAGGCGGAAGCCGCCGACTTCAACTCACGGGAATGGCGTGACGCCTGCCGCGCCGAGCTTCTCGACGCCATCGACCAGCTGACGCCCGAAGCCAAGGAGCGTGAACGCAAGCTTCTGGCCAAGCTGTACGAAAACAAGCGCATCCGCAGCATCACCGGTGAACTCGCCAGCCTGCAGCGGGAGCGCCCTGAACCTGTCGACATCCCGATCATCTATGCAGACGTGATCGAGCACGAGATGCACGATGCCGACACCCTGTCTCGTCGCCCCGCTCCACAGAAAGCTGCCCCTACCGCATCTAAACGGCGGAGCAACCGGCAGAAGGCGAAAGCTGCCAATGCCCGGGAGGCGACGCCAGAGGACATGCCAGAGCGCGACCGGCGTGCTCCTGCGCCGCCACCCACCCCGGACGCGTCGACCACCGACCCCGAACCACGCCGTGAACGCAAAAAGCGCTCGAACGACAGCAGCTACTTCTAACCCCTACCCGAAAGGCAACACATGACTACCACCACATCAAACCCGCCCATTGTACGGCCGAATGAAGCCGCTGCCCGCTCTCAGCGCGTGGCAGATGCCCGCAGCGCGTTCCGCCAGATCAAGATTGTTCATCCTCGCCAAGAGGCCATCATTGCGGGGCTGGATGAGGTCCGGCGCTCTGGCATCGCCACCCGTGGCGAGCGGCAATATGGCATCACCCTCCTGGCTGAAAGCGGTTCCGGCAAAACGACAGCAGCCGAACATTTCCGGGACGGCATCGAACGCCTGGGCGAACTTCCCGAAGGCAGCCGGCCCGTCCTGATCGTCAAGCTCATGAGCACTGGCACCGCCGCCAGGTCGCTATTCTCTTCCATCCTGCAGGCCCTGGACGACCCCTTTTATGACCGCGGCACCGAACCCAACCTGCACAAGCGCGCCGTGCAAGCCATCAAACGGGATAACGTGCAGTTGCTCGTCATCGATGAGGTACATCACCTATCACGCCGGTCATCGGCGGCAACCCATGTCACGGACAGTCTCAAGACCTTCCTCGATTCAGGATTGTTACCTGTCGCCTTTTTCGGCACCCACGACGCGGACAAGCTGTTCCAATCCAGCCGCGAGCTGAACGGCCGGCTCTTCCCTCCCCTCACGCTTCCTCCGCTCGATTGGTGGGCGGATGACGATCGAGACCTGTTCCTAGACTTCGTCGAAGACTTCGATACCGCCATGGTCGACAAGCAGATCATGAAGGTCGCCAGCGGTCTGGTCGAAGAGGACATCGCTCGCCCCCTTTGCCTCGCAAGCAGCGGAATCATCGGCCGCACCTGCCGCATCGTGGAAACTGCAGCCATAAACGTCGTGCGTGAAGGTCGGCATGCCGTTACCCGCAACGATCTCGCCATGGCGGTGAACAGCTGGGCCATTGCCCATAGCTTCATCGACTATAATCCGTTCGTGGAGATTGAAGCTTGAGCCGTGTGAAATACCCGCTCGCGCCGATCGCTGGCGAAAGTCTCATGGGCCTTGTCGCCCGTGTGACTGCCGAGAACGGGTATCCACGGACGGGAACGCTGTTGTCCGAGGCTGGCTGGGTTTACGACAACAAGCCAACAGCGGCCACAACCAACGCCGAACAGCTTCCTGTGCTGGCCAAGATTCTGGTGGTGCCGTATCCCCAGTTGCTGCACCATGCCCACGGTCCAGAAGACGGCAGCGCTATCATACATTGGTTTGGTGGACGCGCGTGGCAAAGCGAGCTGAGAACCACCATTCGCCGGTACGCACCGGCCAGCCTTGCCCTCTCGGTTCATCACCGTGCGATTTGGCAACTGACCTCCGTCCCATTCTGCCCGGAAACCTTTCAGGTCTTGCGCAGTGAGTGTCACGAGTGCGGCATCACCCAGCGGTGGCGGTACGCCAACGGCATTGCTACCTGCGACCAAGATGTCTGCAGCGCGGATCTACGAGAGGGACCGGCCGAGTTCATCCCTCACGAGATGCGTGGCAATTTGGGCATCTATGCTGGCCTCTTCAGCCATAATCCCGATGTACGTGCCGCTTCGCGATCACAGCTTCCTGACCCGATTTCGAGTTTGGAGCCGCACGATATTGCCGACTTGGCCTTGAAGCTCTCCCCCTGGCTAAACGACCAACTGCGCGGAAAATGGCTGACCAATCCTGACCTTACTATGGCGGTCATCAGCGCGCTTCATGATGCTGTGACACTGCTGCGCCAATGGCCCATCGTTCCAGCCGACCTACTTCCAGCTCCACGCGAAGGGGACAACTGGTCGAACAAATTGGGGCACGCCGTCAAGCAGGCCCGGATCGGCCGCTCCTCGCCCCGCGTCAAAGCCTTGTTCGCGATGTTTCTACATGGCCTGCAGCAAGAGCAACCCGATCTCAGTCAAAGCCCCGATCTGACCGACCTCCCGTCGGCCGACGAGGGGAATGACATAATTGGACTGATCTCCGCCAAATCAGCCGTGCGTGTACTGCGTGAGACGGATACCATCATCGCAAAGCTGCGAGCCGCTGGCGTCTTCAAGCTAACCGACGTGCGAGTTCATGGCGTGGTTCGACCGTTCCATGATCCCGAAGAAATCGAGGAACTGGCACGTACCAAGCCTGACCGTCTGCCTTTGACCGCCGTGTCGCAGTCAACTCAGTTGCCCCGCTATGCCATAGCCCAGTTGATGCAATCTGGATTACTCGCGCCGCTGACCCACCCTTATTGGGAGGCGCGATATGGCGTCCGCAATACCACCACCAAGGCTTGGGCGGCATTCGAGGCAAAAATCCAAGCCAAAGCCGATCCTGCAATAGTTGACGGCGTTCCGCTACAAATCGCGGCTAGGGCTATTGGTGGTCGGCCAAGCCATGGGCCGGCATCTTCACCTGGCTCCTGGGGCCGCATGGTCGATTCGGTCTGACCTCCGAGGCGACGGACCTGTCCCACCAGATACTAATCCCGGCCGAACTCATCGACACTTTGCGGATGTTGGAAAACCCGTTGTCCGGTGCCCATGTCGAGGATGAGCTATCAGGCGCCGATGCCAGCGAGATACTCAACCTGGCCACCAATCAGTTTCTCAAATTCGTCGCCACCGGCCGCATACGTCGCCACGGTAAAGCATATCTCGCAGCGGATGTTCTTCAGGCTGCAGCAGAGATCATAGGATCGGTCGAGATCGGCTACAGGATGGGATTGCCTCCCCAGTCAGCACAAAAATGGGCGCGGAAGGTCGGTTTGCCGACGATACATGATGCGGGCTACTGCCGCATGAGCTTCGCCAAGATCATGAAACAAGGCGCTTGGTCAGCCTAGACGACGCCCGCGTCGCGTGAGCGCTCCTCGATCCGGGCCAACATAGCACGCTTGCGCGCTGTTCGGCGCGATCCGCTATTGCGCATGGCATCGGTACGCTCTGGGGTATCGATGATGCCCAAGGCAGCCTTGCGCTCTCGGATTCCCGCTAAAGGGTCAGAGAGGGTGATAATCATGCCGCTCCATCCCTTCCGTGGATCCCGGTCCATTTTAGAAATGTTCAGCCCGCCTGCGACGTTCCTGCGTCGGTGCCGATAATATCCCATGCAGGGTGCATGTGCCAGCTGCGTCCACCGCCAAGGTGCGATGCCTGACCGCCGCAAATCCGAACCCGCGGTCCTGTTGCAAACCAGTGCAAAAGCTCAACGAGGGTCTCGCCGGGAAATCCGACGATTACTATCGTATAGTCGATAGCGATTGAGGAAAGCATGCCCGGGAATATTCCCCCCGACAAGAAAGCCGCGTTCGAACGTCTGGCAAACCATCTGGATGAGGAATATCCCTATCCCGGGTGTCGCGACGATCTCAGGGATGTGGCCAGCGGCAGCTCCGCCATAATTGAACGCGCATACTGGCGCGATCCCGTGCAAGTCATGACCGGCCTCGCATGGATGCTCGTCGGCCTGATGATCGGAGTGCTGCTGTGAGGGCCGATCGCATTGAGCGCGAATGGTTTTGCAAGCGCTGCGGCAATTCCGTCCACAAGCTGCAAGGATCATGGGCCCACATACGCAATCAACATAGCCCAAAGTCGTGCGGTCGAAAGCTGACCGACAACGACGTCTATCGGTTGCCGCTGAGCCGAACGAGGGAACGCACCCGTACACGGAATAAACAACAGGAAGCGCAAGATCGCCTGCTCATCGCTAAGCGGCGCTGGGATGAAGCCCGCTGTGAATGGGAGGCAGCCCAAGACGAACTCTATCTTGCCTCGGAAGCGCTGAAGTCCATCAAGAATAGTCCCCCATTGGACTAGCCTGGTCATCCCATCGGTTCAATCCAACGCCGCCGATAACTGCGGCGCATAAGCCGCTTTCCGGAGGATTCGAAGCAGCCTGTTCCATATCAATGCAACCTGTGCTGAAGGGGGTCTGGAATTTGCCCAATCGGTCTGAGACAATTACTCCCGGTCTTGCAGGGAAGCATTACAATGGACTTCAGAGTAATTGAGGAATGGCTGTCTGATGCGCCTGAACGGCACGCGATGCCGAAGGAACAACAGAATGCCACGACGGCTGCCATAGGCGCTGCGGCGAAGACAGCCGCAGCTTCCGGCGTTGAAGCGTTCGATTTGGCGCGGCTGGAGATGGCCACCGGCCCTCAGGCGGAAGAGTATCGCCCTTTCCGGACTTTGACGCGTGCTGAGTTGGTCCGCGCCGCCGCTGAAATTCGGACCGTTCAGGACAAGCTTCGCTACCGCGACGATACGATCGCTGTTGATCCAGCCCTTGAACGCGCGGTCCTGACCCTTGGCGATGCCGGGATGCCTCTCAACGAGCACCGGTTTGCGGCGACCGAACGCGCCTTTGTCCGTGCGGAAATCTACGAGGCGGCGAATGGGGCCCTCTCGCCAAATGAAAAAGCCCGGATGATCCTCTACGACGTCGCCACTCAGGAAGAGGCGCGTGGCCTCGAACTGATCGGCCGAGGCGGAGTCCTAAGCGTCAGCCGAGGCATGGCGATCGCCAAGCCCGCTCAGGAGCTCGTATCCAGCATGGGCATCCGAACACTGGAAAAGGACGGCCTGGGTCAAAAGGACATCACGATGGCAGCCGTCGGCCGTTATGAGCGAGTGTCAGAATTCCATCGGGCGGGGATCGATTTAGGGGCTACTTGGGCGCGAACCGGTGGCCCTGGCGCTGCAGCATTGGATGCGCGGTTGGAACGCCTTGCTTCTCGAGCGCCAGAGCCGGTGCCCAATGGCCTCGATCGGGAATCTGAAATCACCGGGGGCGATGCGGAGGGAACCTACCTATCTGAGGCAGTTACTCGCGGGATCGCTTCGCAGGCGAGCGACATCAAGTTCGAATTAGCCATCAAGCCGAAAGGCCGCACAGATCCAGATGCAAGCGAACAGCACAGCTTTGCTATGCCTCGCGGTCGAGGCCGCGATTAAAGGCGCAATGGCGCGCGACCAGATGATCATCGAGGCCCCGCGCGCCGATGTCGTCATGCTTGGAAACACACTTCGCGAATGTTCGCGAAATGAAATGAGGATTCGAAATGCCCGATGAAACCATGATCTTCGGCGTCAGCGAAGAGGGCCCGAATGGCGATGCACTGGGCTTCATCGATCTGACCAAGCTGCATGTCGGAAATAAGGTCCATGACGCCTACCGCGCAGCCGTTCTCGAAGCCGCGCAACAGCGACGGGAGAAGGGATTTGGCTGCTCCTATCTTCCACATGAGGGCATGCTGCTACTCATGCATGAGGTTCCAGGTGAGGCGAAGGTGCCTGACGCCGCCATGCCATTCACGATCCACGGCTTCGCGTCTCTCCTTTCCGACGACTGACAGGAATAGGCACGTCCTCAGCGTAACCTGTCGCCGCACCGGGATGAGGGACCGCCCCCTTTCGGCTAGTCCAAGCCCATCCATCAACTTCGTTAGCCGAAGAACAGGCTCTTGCTATGTTCTCTTTTTGTTCGCATATTGCCGGACATGACACAGCCCGATCCTCTCTGGCTCGCGCAGAGCCCTCTGAACGCCCCTGGGTGGGCACGAGTGGCACTGACGGCGCCGAACGAACGGTTGCGGGAGCAAGCCGCTGTAGAACTGGCCCAAACAATTATAGTGGCCATGGAACGTCAGCCGCCTCACTTTGATCGCAGGCAGATGACCCTTCCCCTCTGACGTGGGGGCGAACGTCCCCCTGCGGAACCTCGGCGATTATGCCCACCGAAACGTCAATCTTTTCATCATCTGCAGATGCGGCCACTCAGGAGTAATCGATGCTGACAAACTCAACCGCTGGTTCCTCGCGCATTGCTGGAACACCGCTATGGAAACCGTCGGATCGCACCTGCGCTGCACGCGCTGTCGGGGACATCCTGAACGATTTGCTCCAACGCCTCGACAACCGGACCGGCCTGACTGGATGAACAGTGAAGCAAGCTGGAAACGGCTGGTTCGGCGCCTGCGCGATTAGCCGGTTCGGCTAATCAGGTCAGGGCAGCCAAGCATGCAGTTCAGATATGGCAATAGCGAGTTGCCGACCATGATCATGGCCGCCCTTGTGAACGACGCCAACGACGCGGTCATCCACATCCAGCAATGGCCCTCCTGACATGCCCGGCGTCAGCATCTGCTGGACCTCGACCATCTTCACCGCACTCTTAGTTGGCAGGGACGTAACTGCGCCAGGTCGGATGTTCAGTCTGTCGCCGGGTCCATAACCGGGATACCCGATCGCGGTCGTGGCATCGCCTGTCGCGGCTGCCTTGCCGGCGGTTTCGAGCTCATAGAATTCGTTGTTGGGATTGCATGGTCGAGAACGGCCAGATCGCGATCTGGGCATCGATGCTTCACGGACGCCGCGAATTTATTCGACGGCTTCGTCGGGTGATACAACTCAACTATACCGGACGGCGATATGCAATGCTCTGCCGTTACCAGACCGACACCCTTCATGAAAAACGCCGTGCCTTGGTCACCCCCTGTTTCCCAGTGCTCAATCAGCCACACTGATCGTTCTCGTATTTCTTGGGGACTGGGCAAAATATCGAGCGCGAGCGGCGGGAATGCAGCGTTGAAACGGGATGCGACACTCCGAAAGACTGGGTCAGATGCGCCTTTGATGTACCCCAACCACGATACCTTGCCTTGCAGGTGCTGGCCGACGTCAGCTTTACCACCATGCAAGGATTTGAATTTTGCCTGGGCGGCGGCCAGTCCCAAAGTTTCAACAGAGTAAAGGGCTGCCCGCAAATTCCTCACAAACCGCCGGTCGACATTGAGAGCCTCGTTAATCCGGATGCCTGTCACGGTGCGGCGCGAATGCTTGTCAGCATAGTGAGCCTTGTCCGGGTTCAGCACAAACCCGTTACCGCTGAAAATCTGCTTAAGTTTTTCCGACAACAGATCCGGTGAGAAATGCCCTGAAGCCGGTGGTGTCGTTTCGAACAATCCCATTAGCGGCTGGTAGCTGGAAAAGCTCAGGTCGTCCGCATAGCGGGTGTAAATGCAACGGGCGTCCTTGGCTAACTCCCGCAGCCTCCGATCCAAGCGGAAGCAAACCATATTGGACAAGATCGGACTGCTCGAGCGCCTTGGGGCAACGTCCCATTGAGGCAGCAAATTGTCGCAATAGCTTCCGCGACCTCGCGCTTCATGCCAAGCGAACGCAGCACGCCCGTCACGCGTCCGTACGAAATGGACGGGAAGAAATCCTTCAAATCCAAGTTGACGATGAACTTGCTGCCCAGATGGGACTGAGCATTGGTCTTCACAGAACGACCGATCACGAACCCGTGAACAGGGTTGCGCCTCCGATAGAGAGGCGTCAGCAAATCGGCGATCTTCCTCTGCAACATCTTCAGCCGACGATCCGGCGCATTAATCACCCTCGCCTTGCCAGACTTCTTTTTAATGTCGAATTTATGGTACATCCTACCGGCGTACCAACTAATGACATTAAGTTCGGCACGGCCAACGCCAAGATGAGCAAGAAGACTGGCCTCACTCATCAACTCCGGCGGCAACTTCACGAAACTCACTGGTCCAAAAATATGGCCCATAGGTGGCACGGGGTCTCCCTTCCAGTCACGCCAGGAATTACCGAATGATCATGGCGGGCATGATATGTGCAGACATTTACTCTTACGCCGCAGTTACTACAGCGCGTATGCGAGGGGAGAACCCCGTAAGAGAACTCTAGCAGCTTGATTTCAGGTGCGAAACGACCTTTTAGCATTCGAGTCTGAAAATCGCAGCTAGTTCCAGATTAGAGGCCAAAGGCTCCGCCCATCACTTAATGCAATGATGGGCAAAACAGGCGCGGCCATATGGCCGCGCCTATCATTTCTTACTTCAGCTTGTGGTTAGCGGAGACGAAGGTGCCGTCCGGCTTCAACGCGACGTACAGCAGCTTGCGAGCTTCCGGTTCAGCTTCGTTGCGGAAGATCACCACATCCTGACGGGCGCCCTGAACGGTCCGCGACTTCGTTTCCACGAACTTCGCCTTTGACCAGCTCGCCGGCAATGTGCCCTTGGTGATGAGCTTGATGACATTGTCCTTCGCCACCTGCTGAACAGGACGATCCTGCTCTTCTTCATCATGATTGCCATGCGCCATCACCGGGGACACGGGAGCGAGAACAACGGCAGCTGCGATAATGAATTTACGCATCAGATTTTCCTTCTCTCATTATGAGTTGGGTCAGGGCTTGGCTGCGAAGGCGGAAAAGCCACCGGTCGCAGATGCAGTGATGGTGACAGGCTCGCTGGTCTTGTTCTTCCAGTACCAGCCATGCGTACCGTCGAAGGGGGCTGTGAAAGATCCGCTTTCACCGGCCGACGTGCCCTTCTCGTAGCTGGTGTATTCACCTTCAGGCGCGTTGAATTCCTCGCCATGCAATTCGTAGCGGATCTTCGCGCCATCGGTTTTCCAAGCGTAGCGCATCGCGCTGCCGGCGGTCATTACTGCCTTGATCTCGCGCCCTTCGTTGGGCTTGAGCGTAATGACGACCTGGACCGGTTCACCCGGGGCAGCCACGGCCGGCTTGGACGCCGTTGGCGTAGCCGGTGCGGACGACGCCACTGGCGCAGCATCATGTTCAGCCTGCTTCATCTCGCCCATCGGGGTGAGGCCGAGGGCGCCACCGACGCCGGTCGGATCGACGCCATATTCCGCTGGCAGCACGGCCGTCACCAGGATGGCCGCAGCGGCACCGAAAGCGATGAGTGTAGCCCGATTCAGTTGGCTAAGGGTGGGCAGTTCGCCCGGCATGGGCGAGTGGGGACGGGTCATGAAGGATCTCCCAGGAACAAGCCGGCGAGCTGATAGCCGGTGAGAACGAAGCCGGCGGTCATCAGCACGACGTTCGCGGTGAAGGCATGTTTGGCGAAGCTGCGCGTGCGCCGCCAATATCCCATGATGATGAGGATGGCCGACAGAGCCAGGATTTGGCCCATCTCGACGCCGACGTTGAAAGCGATGAGATTGGTGATCAGACCATCAGACGATAGCGCGAAATCCTGCAGCTTCGTCGCCAGACCGAAGCCGTGGAAGAAGCCGAAGATCAGCACGGCCGCCTTTGTATTCGGCTGGAACCCAAACCAGCGCTGAAACGCCCCGAGATTGTCGAGCGCCTTGTAGACGACCGACAAGCCGATGATCGCATCGACGAGATAGGCGCTGACATTGGTGCCCAGCAGCACCCCTGCAATCAGGGTCGTGCTGTGGCCGATGGCGAACAGCGTGACGTAGGACGCGACCTCGCGCATCCGGTAGAGGAAGAAGATGACGCCGAACAGGAACAGCAAATGGTCATATCCGGTGACCATGTGCTTGGCGCCGAGATAGAGAAATGCCCCTATCTGAGGGCCGGTCGTTTCTTCGATATAGCCTTTGTCGCCTTCCGCAACGCCATGGGCCAAGGCCACACATCGACGACGAAAAACGCCAAGGCTGTAAAGACCGCAGCATAACATGCCCACGGTCGAGCCAGTCTGAGTTTCATATAGATATCCGTATGGTCGCCAGCGCCTCGACGCCGGCAGATCAGCACCAAGTGCGAGACCAACGCCTCGCACTGCCATGCTTCAGGATATCGATGGCGGCTCGAGTAGCGGAGCCATGGTGAATGGCGCCATAAAAGGCTGGCGATGCGCGCCGCGCTATGGATAGCCTTCCCAGTTGGGACAGGTTTCAGCCCATGGTCATCTGGCACGCGATCACCGACTAGATGAACGTGACCGCCTCCTGTAGCGCTGCCCGGCTCCTCATGGTTTTCTGAAAAATGTTGATGCTCTGTAGTAGCCTCAACGGATGATCGGTCGCTTTTGTGGAAATGCTGTGACACGGTCAGCAACGAGCCGTGTGAGATCATCATAGCGATTACGAGCAGGACAGAGAGGAATGGATAAGTTCGCATTCGCCACTCCTTCCTTCTCTCATTCATCCAAACGGCCGTTCAACGGGCGCCAAACCGCACACACGATAGATTATCGCGAATGATTCTCAACAAAATTGCGAGCGTCAGATGACCTATTCTCGTCACGAACCAAGTCGTCGGCTGGTTCTACAGGGCTAAGGCCCAAGGGCTTGCCCGAGGTGCAGGTGCGCTCCGGCCGGTTTACTTCGCTGATGCGCAGGACGCGATTGGTGATCGTGGCAGTGATGCCTTCCCCCGACATAGGTCAGCCCCTGAGCCGGAGCAGTCAGGCGGATCGGCTGCGGTTGCGCGGGTCCACTCAGGATCATCACCAGCCCCTCATCGCGGTACGCCGCGTGGAGAAGGGAGCCATCATTGCACTGAAATTCATGATGCGCTTCGCGATCACTGAGCAGCGCCTGGTCGTCGGGACTGAGTTGGCCATTGCCATCGCCAGATGAACATGACCCGGCCGCCAGCGCCGCCATCATCACGATAGCCAGCTGGCCTGACCGGACAGAAAATCGAGAACGTTCGTCAAGGAACATGGCACTTTCCAATCCTCGAGGGTCTGGCGTTGAGCAAATCATAGGTGAAGCAGGCGGCAGCTCCGCCGCCGCCTGCCTTTCGATTACGCAGTTGCCGGTTCGGAATTACCCGACGACTCTTGCGCCTGTTTCTTTTTTTGAGGCGCCCCATGAATGCCGTGATCGCCGGCAACACGAGTAACGTCAGCGCCGTCGACGTGATGAGGCCACCAATGACCACCGTGGCAAGCGGTCGCTGCACTTCGGCTCCCGTCCCCGTAGCGAGGGCCATCGGCACGAAGCCGAGACTTGCCACGAGCGCAGTCATCAGCACCGGCCGCACGCGCTCCATCGCACCGCCGATGATCGCCTGATCCTCCTCTGCCCCATCCTCTCGATATTTGCGGATGGCACTCATCATGACGAGGCCATTCAGAACAGCGACACCGGAGAGGGCAATGAAGCCCACCGCAGCCGTGATGGAGAACGGAATCCCCGCGCAGCAGCAGAGCGAAAACACCGCCCGCGAGAGCCATGGGCACCGCACTAAACACGATCGCTGCTGGGATAGCGCCGCCTAATGCCATGTAGAGAAGTGCGAAGATCGCGGCGAAGCAGATCGGCACCACGATCAGCAGGCGCAGACGCGCCGACTGAAGGCTTTCGAACGTGCCGCCCCAATCGGTGTACATGCCAGCAGGCAGTTGGAGTTCGCCCACCTTCTGCTGCGCCTCTGTGACGAAGCCGCCCAGATCCCGGCCACGCACGTTGATCTGCACGATCACCATACGCTTGCCATTCTCGCGGCTGATCTGGTTCAACCCCGATGTGAAGCTGAACCGTGCCACCTCGCGGAGCGGGATGGACCTTGCCACCTGACCTTCTGGGGTAGGCAACATCACCGGGATGGACCCCAGCGTTTCCAGATCGTCGCGCTGCGCATCAGGCAGACGGACCACGACCGAGAAGCGACGGTCACCTTCGAACAGCAGCCCGGCTTCCCGGCCCCCAAGAGCAGCCGCAACGGTATTGGCAACCTCTTCGACCGAAAGGCCGTAACGTGCGACCGCCAATCGATCGATCTTCACGTCAAACGTCGGCGCGCCGGACGTCTGCTCGGCACTGACATCGCCAGCACCGGGGATCTTCCGAACCACCGCAGCAATGCGCTGCGCCTGCTGGCTCATCTGATCGAGGTCATCGCCATAAAGCTTGATGGCCACGTCAGCCCGAACGCCGGCGATAAGCTCGTTGAAGCGCATCTGGATCGGCTGCTGGATTTCCGTCCGGTTGCCAATCAGGGGGCTTCATCCTCGCTTCGATGCGCTTGAGGATATCGTCCTTGCTCTTCACATCCGACGGCCACTCACTTTCGGGCTTGGGGATGACATAGGTGTCCGAAGCGTTTGGCGGCATCGGGTCGGTACCCAGATCCGCGTTGCCGTTCTTCGAGAAGACGAGCGCCACTTCCGGCAGCGTCTTGAGAGTATTCTCGATCCGCAGTTGCATCTCGGTCGACTGGTCGATCGAAGCCGATGGCACGCGGAAGTTGGTGACCGTTATGTCCTTCTCGTCAAGCTGGGGCATGAATTCCTCGCCCAGCAGGCCGAAGCACAGGACGGCTGCCAGGAACATGCCACCGCCGGCCGCAATGAACGGCAAGGGACGCGCCACGGCTTTCTTCAGGAGCGGCTCGTACTTTTCCTTGAACCAACGGATCGGCTTCACTTCCGTCTCGCTCACTTTCCCCCCTTGATCACGATGGCGATCATCGCAGGGATAAAGGTAATCGAGAGGATGAAGGCCGAGGCCAGAGCAATCATGAGCGTAACCGCCATCGGTGAGAAGGTCTTGCCCTCGACACCCTGGAAGGTCAGCAGCGGCACGAACACGAGGAAGATGATGAGCTGCCCGTAAACGGTCGGTCGAACCATCTCGACCGCAGCCTCCGTCGTCTCGCCCAGCCGCTCCGACAACGTCAGCAGACGCCCTTCATGTTCCTGCCGTTCGGCAAGCCGTCGCAGCGCATTTTCCACGATGATCACGGCGCCGTCGACAATCAGACCGAAGTCGAGCGCGCCAAGACTCATGAGGTTGCCGGATTCCCCGATGGCGTTCATACCGCTGGCGGTCATCAACATGGTCACCGGAATGACCGCCGCCGTGATCAGCGCCGCGCGGATATTGCCGAGCAGCAGGAAAAGCACCACGATGACGAGAAGCGCGCCTTCGGTCAGGTTCTTCTCGACCGTCGAAATGGTCGCATTCACCAGCTTCGAGCGGTTATAGACCGGCTCGGCAAAGACGTCTGGCGGCAGACCCTTGTTGATCTGCGTGAGCTTCTCTGCCGCGCTCATCGCCACGATGCGGCTATTGTCGCCCACCAGCATCAGGACGGTCGAGATCACCGCTTCGGATCCCATGCGGCTGCCGGAACCGGTGCGGACCGCGCCACCGATGACCACTTCACCGACATCACGCACGCGGACCGGCACGCCAGCACGGGTCGCAACGACCGCCGCCTCCTCGATTTCCTCAATCGACTTCAGGCGCGCATCGGCGCGAACCAGGAAACTCTCCCCGGCTCGCTTGATGTAGTTGGAGCCTGCCGACAGGTTCGCCCGCTGGAGAGCATCAGCCAGTTCCGTCACCGACAGGCCATAGGTGGCCAGCGCGTTGAGATTGGGCTGCACCAGATACTGCTTCACGAAGCCGCCGTTGGAATCGACGCCGGCTACGCCTTTGACATTGCGCATTTGCGGACGGATGATCCAGTCCTGCACGGTGCGCAGATAGGCCGCCTTCGCCAGTTCGGTGGTCAGTCGCTCGCCTTCAGGCGTGAGGTAGCTGCCGTCCGACTGCCAGCCCGGCTGACCATTGACGATCTTGACGTTCTTCCCATCGGGATGACGAAATGCCACCGAGTAGAAGAAGATTTCGCCAAGGCCGGTGCTGAGCGGCGCCAGATTGGGCTGCACCCCGGCAGGCAGGCTGTCCTTGGCCTGCGCCAGCCGCTCCGTCACCTGCTGGCGAGCAAAGAAGATGTCCGTGCTGTCCGTGAAGATCGCCGTCACCTGGCTGAACCCGTTGCGCGTGAGCGACCGGGTCATGGTGAGACCTGGAATGCCGGCAAGGGCCGTCTCGACCGGATAAGTCACCTGCTTTTCCATGTCGACCGGGCCGAGCGTGGGATTGAAGGTGTTGACCTGCACCTGACGGTTGGTGATGTCCGGGACGGCGTCGATCGGCAGCTTGGTGATCTGCCAGCCGCCAAATCCGACAATGGCGAGTGTCAGGAACAACACCGCCCATCTCATCCTGACGGATAGACTGAGGATACGCGCAATCATTCTGCCGACTCCTTCTCAAGCTCAGCCTTGAGGAGGAAGGCGTTGGTCGTCGCGATCTGCTGCCCCGCCTTCAGGCCAGCCGCAATCGCAACCATGCCGCCACTGCGACTGGCGACCTGAACGGTCTGTGCCTTGAAGCCCTTGGGCGTGCGAACAAAAACCACTGTCCGTTCGCCGACTGTCTGGACCGCATCCTGTGGCACCGTGACACCGCTCGCACCCTGACCACCGCTGGCGAAGATACGTGCCTGCACAAGCTGTCCTGGAGCGATCACGCTGCCACCGCCGCTCGGAGTGATGACGACCGTGGCTTGCCGGGTCTGCGCGTCGACAACACCGGTCGCCGAGCGCACACGCCCTTCCACCTTCTGGCCGTCGGACGTCGTGAGTTCCACCCGATCGCCAGCCTTTACCCGGCCAGCGTCAGCCACAGGAACCGCAGCCTCAATCTGGATGCTGCGCGGATCTGCGACCCGAAATAGTTCAGTCTCCGCCTGGACGAACGAACCCAGACTTGCCGTTGCCGATGTAATCCGGCCAGAGACCGAACTGACGACAGATACGGACCGGCCATCGCCAGCAACTCTTGCTGCACGCGCAGCCGCGTCCGCCTGGCGCGCTTCGGCCCGGGCTACCGCCAGATTGGCTTCGGCCGTTTCATAGTCCGCCCGCGCCGATACACCTTGCGCCAGCAGGCTCTTCTCGCGGGCCAATTGCCGCGCAGCCAGCGTCGCGCGCGCCGCCGCAGTCCCACGATCGGCCGCGATTGCCGAGGCATCACGACTTTCCACCAGCGCGATCGCCTCACCGGCCTGAACCGTATCACCGATACGCTTGAAGATGCGCGTCACCGTGCCTGGCGCTCGCGCGGTTAGAACAGCCTCGGCATCAGGCGTAGCTTCGACCGTGGCGCTCGCCATGACGATCCCCGAGAGACTGGAGCCGGAGACGGCTTCGACCGAGATTGCCGAGGTCTTGATGCCGTCCGCAGTAATTTCCACGGTATCGGCAGGCTGGGCCTCTGCTTCCACAGCGCTTTCCTCAGCCACCGGTGCGCTGGGCGCTGTCATGCGGGCCACGCCGAAGCCGGCTAGTGCCGCCAGAATGAGGCCGACCGCAGCGCCGGCATAGAGTTTGTTGTCGGACTTCATTGGACGGGTTCTCCGGTAATGGTGCGGCCCTCAAGCCGTGCAAGGCTGGCGCGGGCATCGAACTGGGCAGCGCGGGCATCGAGCACCACGCCGCGAGCAGCTCCCAGGCCATGGCGTGCAGCTAGCAATTCGATCAGCGGGGACTTCCCCGCTTCATAGGCGATACGTGCAAGCCGATAGCTTTCTTCAGCCGTGGATAGCGTTCTATCCGCAGCCGCTGCTCTGGCGTCTGCCGCTTCGTTGAGGGCAAGCGAAGCCTGGATTGCAGCCTCGGCCTCCAACCGGGTTGCCGCCTCCCGTGCCTGCGCGCCGCGCAGTTCAGCCTGCGCGGCATCGATGTTGCCGCGATTCCTGTCGAAGAGCGGGAATGGCACGCTCACAGCTGCCAGTAGAGCATTCGCGTTATCGACCTCAAGCCGTCTAACGCCGACGGACACCGTCACGTCAGGAATGGCCTGCCGCTTGGCGGATGTTACGCGCCGCGCGGCAGCTTCTGCGTCAGCTTTCGCTGCCAGATAAGGAGCCGTCTGCGTCGGGTCGATCGGCCCCTGCCCCTTCATCGGCGCCAACCGGTCCAACATGGGTTCGGCAAGCGCGTAAGACACCGACTGACCACTGAGCGCAGTCAGGCGGGAATAGGCGCCAACCCGCTCTGCTTTGGCCGTATCGACGACAGCCCTTAGCGAATTCACTTCGGTTTCAGCCTGAAGGCCGCGAAGCCGGGCTTCCTTGCCCGCTTCAACCAGAGCGCGGGCGGCCTTAAGATCCGCTTCTGCTTCTTCCAGTTCATCTTCAGCCAGCCCGATCCTGCGATCGGCGACTTCAGCGCCAGCATAGGCACGCGCCAGTTCATATGCATAGGACAGCCGGCCGTCACGCGTACGCGCCTGAGCAGCGACCACGCCTGCTTCGCCTGCCGCAATGCGAGCGGAGCGCTTTCCGAAAAGCTCAAGCGGCTGGTTTACCTGGAGCGTGTTTTCCGCACGACCGAAGCGGTTGTAAGGGCGTTGCCCCCCACATTCTCCGTCATGACGCTCACGGTCGGATTGGGATATGCGCGTGCCTGCCGTGCCAATCCTTCGGCTCGATCTACTTCGGCTTCGAGCTCCAATTGACGTGGCGCTTCGCTGGTTTGCCGAAAAAGCTCGGCAAATGGTGGCGCGACTTGCGCGCTTGCAGCCGTGCCACCCGCCATAAGGCAGGTCGCAACGACCGCGCCGGATACCGCAATACGCGGCAGCCGGCCTCGAAAGGCTTGCATTGTGTAATTCCCTCGTAGGTCTGATCAAAAGATGCGCGCAGATGCGCGCCAGGGATCAGACCTCGGGTGGTCTCAAGAGAGAGGCTGGCCCCGTGGAACCCAACGCGGCAGCGTGGAACAGCTCCCAACGCCCAGCGACCGGCGCAACATCTGCAACTATGACGGGCTGCGACGGGAGATCTGTCGACTGATGCGCGGCATGTGCAGCAATGTGCATCATGTCTGCCAGGTCAGGCTGGTCCTTCGACTCATGCCGGTCATGGTGATGATCGTGATCGGCGACGCTGGACGCGACCTGCTGGGCCGCATGCGCCTGAGGTAGGGTGTCATGCCAAGTGGTCAGCAGGGTCACACCCAACAAAGCGAGCAGGCCGCACAGCGTCGACACGCGCCGACGCCATATAAGCGCCGTGCTGTTACGCCGGGATGAGTGCAATGCTCGCATGGCGCGCACGCTATCTTCGTCACATGCGCTCGGCAAGCCGGATCGACCGAAAGAACGAGTCATGATCTTGGCCAATGCTGATGAAGATCGTCGATCACATAGGCGTGGCCAGCGCTTTGGCCATGCTTGTCCCGAAGGTGGGGATGGTCTGCATCAAGATCGACGTGATCATGCGGAAGTTCGTCAGGATCCGCGCTCGGCCACAGCAAATAAGCAGCGATCACACCAAAATGCGCGATGATCGACATGGCAATGAACGTCATTACCTGATTTTCTCTCGCGCCAAGCTGGCCAGCAAGCGGATAGCAGATCAACCAGCTTCCGTGGCTCAGGGCGAACTGCGCCGCAAAGAGTGCAGGCCGATCTTCCGCATTGGCCGACCTTTCAGTAGCCGCCCGACGGGGTGACACTCATCGAATAGGCCATACCCAGGACAAACCAACCCGCGAGCAGTATGGACCAATAGTTGGAAGAACTGCCGAACCAGTGCGTGAGGGCACCCATGATCGCAAGCCCCCAAGCCAGCACTGCTGCGGCAGTGATCATGATCGAGCGGTCGGATATGCGGTCGAGAATACGGGGCAACCCCAGCGCAGCGAGGATAGAGCCTCCACCAAAGGCTGCCAGCGTGAAGGCAACGTCCCGCTGGCCAAGGCCAAGCTGGTCCCGCACAATGACAACAGTGTTGACGATCACCATCGAACTCGCCGCCGCCGAAGCAAAGGTCAAAGCGAGAAGGCCGCGCAGCCGTGGCGTCTTGAGGTAAATCCGCATGCCCCTGGTGGTCTTGGCATAAATGCCAGTGCGCACCTCCTTACGGTTGAGCGCTCGAGGCAAGGTGGTCGACAGGACCAGAATGGCCGAACCGACGAAACCGACCGCCGTGCCCGAGAATAACCAGTGGAAGTTGATGACAGTCAGCAAGGCAGCCGCGAGCATCGGGCTCGTCAGGCTTTCCATATCATAAGCCAACCGCGACAGGGCGAGTGCCTTGGTATAGTCGCGCTCTTCCGGCAGAACATCGGGAATGGTCGCCTGAAAAGTGGGCGTGAACGCTGCCGAAGCAGACTGAAGCACGAAGATCAGGACGTAGATCTGCCAGATCTCGCTGACGAACGGCAGGCAGATCGCGACGGCGGCGCGCAGCACATCCATCGTGACGAGAAAGGCGCGACGCGGCAGCCTGTCGGCAAAGGCGCCTACGACGGGAGCCACACCAATATAGGCGATCATCTTGATGGCCAGCGCGGTCCCCAGCACTGCGCCTGCCGATCCGCCAGCAATGTCATAGGCGAGCAGCCCCAGCGCGACCATAGCCAGCCCGGTTCCGACCAAAGCCACCACCTGCGCCAAGAACAGGTGACGGTATGTCCGATTGCTCAACACCGAAAGCATTGCATGACCTCATGACGAATCATCCTCCCCGGGGGGATATGAATGGCGCTTGCAGTATCCCCCCGGGGAGGATACTGCAAGCGCCATTCTTGGAGTCGATTCTGCATGGCCGATCATCAGCACGAGACGCATCCTGCGATCATAAAGCGATTGAACCGTGCTGGCGGCCACCTGCGCAGCATCGTAACAATGATCGAAGAAGGACGTCCCTGCGTCGAGATCGCCCAGCAGTTGCAAGCGGTCGAAAGTGCGATCGTCAACGCCAAGAAGACCCTGATCAACGATCATATCGATCATTGTCTCAGCCATAGCCAAGACAGCGGCGGCGTCTCCAAGGCCGTTGAAGAATTCCGGGCAATCTCACGATATCTGTAACGCCATTTCTGTTATAGGCCTCCGAGCGCAACCCGAACTGAGCATGTGAGCCAAGGCGACATGACACAGCTGATCCGCTGCATAATGCTGACAGTTCTGGCGATCCTCGCTCAAGGAGCGGCTGGAGCCGCCCTGCCGCACGCGCCGCTTCAGGGACATCATTACGAATATACCCATACCGATCCAGTAGGTAAGGCGCACACTGAGCCGGCGGATCTGGTTGATGGGCAGACGGACGAACTTCCTGACGGTTCTCACCGTCACACCGGTCATCACACGCACGGATCAGCAGACGACGTCAGGATAGCTGGTGTAGGCGACCGGCACCGCCGTATTCTCAAGCGTCAGTTCCGTCGGTCTGATGACCTACAGCTGACGATCGTACCCTCCCCTCCGCTGCTAGAGCCGCCCTCCGCCTGATGCCGCAGCGCCCTTTTCGCAGGGCGCCCGACCTTCCGATTGGTCTGACCTGCCAGTCTGGCAGCGGCTGTGATGCTTTACGTACGCCGCTGCCTTCGGCACGTTCGAAAGGCATCTTCTGTTGGCAACACCGCATTCTGGCGGGCGTCCTTTGCGTCCGCACCCACCTGCTATCGTGCTCGGGCTCGATAGCGCGATCAATCTCAGCATCATCCGTGAACTCGGCCAAAAGGGCGTGCCGGTCATCGGCGTCGGTACGGCCGCAACCTCAATGGCTGCAGCCTCACGACATTGCTCGCAAGCCATCATCCGTCCGGCCGGGCCAATCATGTCCTGGATGCCCGACATCGTACGTCGCACGGGCGCGATGGCACTATTTGCTGTGTCCGAAACCGATTTGCTGCAACTGGCGTCAGGACCAAAGTACATCGGCAAGTGCGAGGTTCTGACGCCCCGCTTGGAGCAATTGCAGCGGGCGCTCAGCAAGAGCGACACGCTGAGCGCAGCCAGAAAGCTCGGGTTCGACGTGCCGCAGACATGGCAACCTCGAGCCGGCGAAGATTTCGCCGCGCGGATCGCTGAGCAGACCTTCCCCGCTATCGCCAAGTGGGACAACCCAAATGACATCCTCCCCCTTCTCGAAGAGGCTGGCCTCAAATGGGAGAAGGCAGAGTTCGTCAGCAATGCCGGCCAACTCGACCGCTTGCTTGATCGCTTCCAAACAATAGGCCGCTGGCCCCTGATCCAGTCCTATTGCGATGGCGTGGGGCTTGGCCAAATGCTCTACATGAGGCGTGATCGCGCGACCCTGCGCTTTCAGCATGTGCGCCTTCATGAATGGCCGCCAGAAGGCGGGGTGTCGACGCTCTGCTACAACGAGCCACTCCATCAGCATCAAGCCCAGATGAAATTGTCGGAGCGCCTGCTTCAGGAATTGGAGTGGGAGGGCCCCGCCATGGTCGAGTATCGCTATGACGCGGCACGGAAGCGCTATTGGCTCATGGAAGTAAACGGCCGCTATTGGGGCAGCCTCCCGCTCACTCGCCATTGTGACACCCTCTTCGCCTGGGAAGCCTATCGACGTTCGGTCCTGGGCCAGGTCGTTGACGCGCCGGTGGGCCGGCAAGACATAATTCAGGCACGCTATATGATTCCGGAAACCAAGCGGCTCATGCGCCTGCTCATCAGGCGCTCTCGCGTTAATGAGCGCGTCGCTGAATATAGCCGCCTGCAGGAGCTGCGATCCTACCTCGCGGACTTCGTGCGCCCGAACATGCGCTACTACGTCTTTGACAAGGACGATACCGGCCCATTCTATCAAGACATCCGCAACATGGTCGGGAAGATTTTCAAGGGGGGGCCGTCATGACCCTCGTTGAAAAACAGAAGGTCAACGTGCGTCCTGATCGGCTTGAACAGCAACCGGTCAGCGGCCCGTTCAGAAACAGGCTGAAGGAACTCGACGCCCTGCGCGGGATCGCGGCGATCAGCGTGATGCTGTTCCACTACACCTCGATCTATCCCGACTTCTTTCCCGAGCGCCGCAGCATCGGCGTGAGGTTCGATGCCGGAGGCTATGGCGTCTTCCTGTTCTTCGGCATCTCCGGTTTCGTGATCAGTCGCACGCTGGAAAACACCGTGGGCATCGCCGACTTCACCATCAAGCGTGTTGCCCGGCTCTTCCCAGCCTATTGGGCGGCGGTGCTGATCACGACGCTGGTCGTGCAATGGAGCGGGACCGAACGGCTACAGGCGGAATTCGAAACGGTCATGATCAACCTAACCATGTTGCAAGGCTTCTTCTTCGTCCCGTCTGTAGATGGCGTGTACTGGGACGCTGACCGTCGAGCTCGCCTTCTACATATGCGCGGCCCTCGCATGGATGGCGCGCAAGCGGGTGCGCATCGAGTACCTGCTTGCTGGTTGGGATGGCAGTTGGCGCGATCGCCTCCGTCTCCGAGATAGCGCCGTATCGGGTACAGATGCTCCTGGTGAACCAATACAGCCCGTTCTTCGCCATTGGTGTGCTCACCTACAGAGCGTGGTCAGCACAACGGCGCTATCTCGACCAACTTCCCTATTTCGCGATGGCGCTGGCGATACTGGGCTTCAATGGCGGCGCCGCCTTCCTGATCGCCGGGGTCGGAATTCAGGTGATGCCTGGCTGGCCATCAACGGCCGCCTGTCCGCGATCACTCATCCTATTCTGCTGTATCTCGGCGCTCTCAGCTACCCGCTGTATCTCATCCACCATCACGCCGGCTTCGTGCTGCTCCGGGCAATCGACCGCGCACAGATAGGCCCCTTCGCGGGGGTCATCGTCACGTCGGCAACGATGCTTGGTCTGGCAGCCCTCCTGCACCACAGCATCGAGGCACCTGCGGAGCGGGCCATCCGAACATGGTGGCTCAGGCGCCTTAGCCCCCAGCCAGTCTGATCGAGCTTCCTCTTCGGTCGCCATCCGCGCGGCCATCTGCACATCATGAAAGACCCAATATGCTCTTTGGCAACACCGTGGCCCTCGGCCCCATTTTCCCTGTCGATCTCGAGCGCCTGTTCCGCTGGATGGACAATGCCGACGACGCTCGCCTGAATGAACCCTACCGACCGCTTAACTGGCAGCATCAGGAAGCATTCTGGCTAAATGCCGATCAGGACGCCTCACGCGTCTTCTTCGCTATTCGCGTGCAGGACGCTCGCACATTGTGGGATTCATCCAAATCCACAAAATCCACGCCATCCATCGATCGGCCCTTATCGGCATCCGCATCGGTGAGGTCGAAGACCGCGGCAAAGGCTTGGCAGCAGACGCGATGGCAGTCGCCATTGAATATTGCTGGCGTGATCTCAACCTGAGCAGGCTCGAACTGAACGTCTTCGCCCATAACGAACCCGCACGGCGGCTGTACCATCGGCTGGGTTTTGTCGAAGAGGGCACCTCACGCAACGCGCTCTTCATGGGCGGGAACTGGATCGATGTGGTGAACATGGCGCTGATGCGACCAGATCGCGTCGCCCCTGAGGGTTAGGCATTCATGCCCGGTTAGGGCGGATTTGTTAGGAACAGCAATCCCGCAAGAAATTGAGACCATGAAACCGACGATCTTACTGACCGCCTTGGCCCTATGCTTGTCCGCATGCGGTCCCGTCCATCCCAGATGGAAGAACGAAAGCTCCCATGACATCCGGGTGACCTATTTCAAAGGCACGGCGCACTACGGGGTACTCATCAAGCAGGGTCGGGAAAATGTGCCGGTCGCACCTTTCGACTTCCAATCGGTTGAACGGATCGAAATCGAAGATAGTGGCCAGATACAGCGGCTAACGAAAGCCGCTGTATCGCAGATGCACACCGAGTGCGGCCATGGCTATTCCTGCCGCATTCGATACGGAGACGATCACCAGTTGAAGGTCGCGCCTGGCTAACAGCTTCCGCTTGCCACCCATCGCACTGACGACATCAGCCGAAAGGCTGGTCAGTCGTCGGTGCGATCATTCGTCAGGCCCTTTGCGCGCAGCTTGGACAGGCGCTGCGGTAAATCCGCAGCAACCTTACGCGCCTCGCCCGGGCGCAGATTGCGCCAACGACGCACTTCCTCACGAGAACGGCCGCAACCGCGGCACCAGCCGGACGAGGCGTCGAAACCACAAAGGTCAATGCAAGGCGAGCGCACAAATCATTCCACTGAATTTGATTGAATACCATACCCCCCTACCCTATACAGCATCATCCTACCAGCAGCAATTTGCTGCATGACACTGAGGCTGCCGAGGGAAAATGGCCCACATCAATGAAAACCGAGACGCGCTACTCGGGCGAATCAAGCGCATCGCGGGCCAGGTTGGCGCAGTAGAGCGCGCGCTTGGCGGCAATGCGAATTGCACCGAAGTCCTCCATCTGGTCGCAGCCGTTCGCGGCGCCGTGAATGGCCTTCTCGATGAGATCATCGTCGAACATCTGGGAGGCCCATGTCGCACGCGACGGCCTGTCTCCCGAAGAACGCCAGCAAGGCGCAGAGGACCTCGTCACGATCATCCGGAGGTACAGCAAGTGAGTACCAAGACCGCCGTGCTGGCCGACACCGGCCACCTGACGCACGAACATATGTTCCTGGCCGCCAGCCATGACGACAATGCCCGCCGGACACTCTGGGTCGTGGCGCTCACCGCCCTCATGATGGTGGCAGAGATCGTCGCTGGTTACACTACAGGGATCGATGGCCCTACTGGCTGACGGCTTCCATATGGCCACCCATGCCGGAGCGCTTGGTGTTGCAGCCGCGGCTTATGCCTACGCGAAACGCAATGCTCATAACGGCGACTTCAGCTTCGGCACCGGGAAAGTCGGGGATCTCGCCGGCTTCGCATCGGCCCTCGTCCTGGGCATCATCGCCCTCGCTATCGGCGTTGAGTCCGTCATGCGGCTGTTTGAGCCTATCAACGTCGCCTTCGCGGAAGCCACATGGATCGCAATCCTCGGACTGCTCGTGAACATAGCGTCGGCCTTCCTTCTATCTGGTGGTCATGGGCACGACCATGGTCATCACCATGATCACGGGCATCACCATGGTCACAGCCATGGTGGCGACAACAATCTGCGTTCTGCCTACATGCATGTTCTCGCCGATGCCCTGACATCGGTGCTGGCGATCGCCGCACTTCTGGCCGGTCGCTATCTGGGCTGGGTATGGATGGATCCCATCATGGGCATCGTCGGTGCCATCGTGATTGCACGCTGGTCATGGTCACTGATGCGCGACACGGCCGCCATTCTCCTGGATCGCACCGATCGCCACGTGGCCGATGAAGTCCGCGAGTTGGTCGAGACGACTGGCGATGCCCGGATCACGGATCTGCACGTGTGGAAGATCGGCCCTGAAGCACACTCCGCGATCGTCGGCGTTCTGCCCATCCGGGCGTAGATGCGACGGAAATCCGGCGGCGCCTGGTGCCCGTTCACGAGCTCCAGCACCTTACCGTCGAAGTCGCGACAGTGGCATAACCGACAGGAATATCGCGATTTATCCCACATTTTCTCGAATCGTGGAAATGTGGGATAAATTTTTAGGAACACGCGATCGGAATATCCATAACCACGGGCCCAGACAGAAAGCCTTCACAAGAGTCGCGGTTCACTCTGACTGTTCCAAATGGCTTGGGTCGGCAGGAGAGGAAGAGATAAAAAGAACGTAGGAACTTTGTGCGCGCTCCACGGCGACAAAGGAAATTCATCCATTGGACGCCTCGCCACAATAGATCTGTCCATGGTTCAAAATGCTGAAACATCCCTTCGCTCTTGTGAAATCAACCGGCAAGGTCGTTCACATCGATGACGCTTCTAAAACCCAAGCGCCATTTATCTGCGCCGGCTGCCAATCCGAAATGCGCCACGTTGCAGAAACCGTCCCGCATACCCGTAAGGGTAGCGACAAAATCATAACTCGGCGCGGTCACTTTGCACATGTTTCGCATGACGAATGCACATCCGGCCTCGAAACAAGCCTTCACCTGTGGTCGAAGATGGTAATCGAAGAGGCCCGTACTGTCGGACTTCCTCTGCACCATGTCGAATATCTGGACATAGCACGCGACTTTGAGACGGAGTGGAAATACCATGCCGTTACGTTGGAAGAGTGGCAGGACGGCATCAGGCCTGACATCGTATTATATCATCCCGATGGACGCCTGAATGTCGAGATCAAGGTTTACCACGCGGTTGACGAAGCCAAGGCAGAGCTTCTCCGCCAGCGTATCCAGTCATGCATCGAGATCGACGTCGCTGACTATGATTTCGAGACAACTTCGGGCCAAGATCTGCGACAGGCGATCCTTTCCGATGCCCCCCGCGTCTGGATCGCGCATCAGTTGGAGCCCGAACGCATTGCCCTTCTCGCAAAGAAAGAAGGCATCATCACCAACATATACCGACTGCGCGACCTGATAGAAAACATTCCCCATCGGATAAAAAGTGAGACCCGCAAGCAGCACGAAGCTGAAATTACGTACTACGGAACTGGAGCTTTTGTCGGCAGAACGATACCCGGTGA
>JAMRYI010001431.1:0-25694 GCA_029231635.1 Ditylenchus weischeri | reverse complement strand
TCCCAGGATCAAGTTCTTAAACCCGAGTGGTAGTCATTCAAGGTACTGTGACTGTTATATCTTTTATGTTTCAATATAAATCTTTGTGTTTAGTCTTCGTCCCTTCTTCGTGGTGTCTCAAGAGAAGTCTCTGCAGGATCAAGTTCTTAAACCCGAGTGGTGGTCATTCAAGGTACTGTAGTATTTCTATCTTCTATGTTTCAATATAAATATTTTGTGTTTAGTCTTCATCCCTTCTTCGTGGTATCTCACGAGAAGTCTCGAAGGATCAAATTTTAAACCCGTGTGGTGGTCATTCAAGGTACTGTGACTCTTTCTATACCCAAATAGTGTAGCTGCTCTGATTTCTAAGAAGAATGACTTACATGGTGGTAGCGTCTGCATCAGTCTCCAAGTCTCAGTTAGCTAATGTTTAAAACACCTCGAAGATAAAATTGTTGTACTCTCGCTGCTTTTTATTGTTCTGTGCGTGTGTGCGTGTCATAAAGGCTTCTATTTTTAAAGAATTTAACGCCATGATAAAAATGCGAAATTTCAATATTTTGATATGAAGTCAATGAAAATCTAAGCATAGACGATAACACAAGTAGTGTATTTAAACTAATAAAAGTGGAAAAGAACCGAGAAAATCGAAAATACTACGGTAATATAAGTGAAAAAAACATAAATCAAAAATTTCTATGAAAATGTCAGCGAAAATAATTAAAAATGCTACGGAAATATCAGTGGTGGCATAAACCCGCCCGTAGGCGGGCGCCTAGTAAAATGACTAAAATTGACGCTGAATATAATGCTTCATACGACTACGATTACTGCAACGACCACGAAGCAGGCCACATCGGCAGCAGTGTGGACTCCACAAGAAAGTTGGCCGTTGAACTTGGAATCTCTCACATGTCTGTGCAAAACATGATTGACAAATTTTTTCATATGAAGTCCCGGAAGACTGCAGAAGGGAAGCTGCTTAACGACAATGCCAAGGAGAAGCATTTGGACTGGTGCAGAAACCTCACCCGCCGGTTTGCCGCCAACCGCCACCGGAACATCCTCTTCACGAACAAAAAGTGGTTCGACATTGAGCAGGCCCACAACTCTCAAAATTACAGGTGGGTTTCCCGCTTATTTGCAATCCAAAGTTTAGCTTTTCAGAATCTGGAGTGTTGATATATATCATTTGCCACCAGAGCTTAAGTTCATCGAACGTACACAGAAGCCAAGCAAGTAATGGTGTGGGCTAGTGTATCCTGGAATGCCAAAACTCCACTCATTTTTGTGCCACAAGGAACCAAGGTTAATGGCCTCGAATACCGCCGAATGCTAGAAACTGAGGTCCTGCCATGGACATTGGACAACCTGGATAATGTGTGGTGCTTCCAGCAATATGGAGCCCCATCTCACCGTGCTTATGAAACTCAGGCATGGATTGCCGAGCATTTCCCTGATGCCATCACTGTTGACCCTGATTAGGTGAATGGCCGCCCAATTCTCCCGACTTCAATGTCATGGACTACTTTGCCTGGCCTTACCTCCAGTCAAAGGCCTGCTCTAGGCCCCACAAACCATCCCGGCACTGAAGGCATCATTGGTCAGAGAGTGGGACGCGGTTCCCAAGAAATGATCCAAAATGCCATTGACACTTTCCCGAAAAGACTCCGGAAATGCATTGAGGCGCAGGGAGGCCATTTTATTGAGTAAAATAAAAACTTTATATATCATTTGGTAGAGGAAGGAAAGAGCTACAAAACCATATGTTTGGAATATTTTTTTGAAATAAAATTTTTTATTAAACTTTAGCTAACCCCCCTTTTATTACACCAGTTAAGTGTTAACAAGCTTGATCTTTCTTATCGTGAAGTATTTATTTATCTTAATTCTATTGCCGCAGAAATTAAAGTTAAACATGTATCGCTTTAAAGTTTTGTTTGTATGGACACTTCTTTGGCGTATGAAATAAATAAATAAATGATTGAATAAATAATATTCTATAAAAGATGCTTTTCGTTATTTTTTATTCTTTAAAGTTAATAATGCAATCTTTTTCAAATTTGATATGTGGCTTGACTGTTCTAGCTCTAATTTTGAATTCTAGCCAGTCTGAAATCGAAAGGTATGTTATTTGCAGTTTCTTGGCAATGCATGTTTCATTACATACAATAACTACTGATTAAAGCTATTGGCTAAGCTTCGAGCAAAATTTCGTGTCAGTAATTCTACTCAAAAGATTTTAGAAACCAAGATATAAATTTTGAAGGCTCCTTTCCGACATGTACCCATAAGCAAGTGACGAGAACCACTCGAACCCAGTATGAAGACTGATTTAGAATGAGATTTTGAACAATCAAGATTATCACACGGTGATTTGATGCACGCAATTTTTTTCGCAAAATTTTACTTTCCTTGAGTAAACCTAAAAAACACAATTTGTTTTGGATTTTGACCAATTTGAGATGAAATTATAGTTAAAACGCTTTTCTAAATGTAAAGGACTTGTAGAGGACTTCGTCGTTATATACGAAACAAATAATTTAAAATATTAAGTAAACGAGATCTACATGATAGTGTTATTAGTTTGGTTCTTATCCTTTATCCCGACCCCACCCCTAATTTAAAGGACCCTGTCTCTTCCTTATCATGGCAATTTCAAATGTTTGAATGCGCGCGGGACCACATAGATTTTGTCAATAATGTTTTCGAATCAATTTTTTTGTTTGCATTTTGAATTTTAAACGCTATATTGTGGTTAACATAAGTCTGACTATACCAGTGGCAGATGTGGAGCAGCGAAAGTCGTGTTACTTGTCCGATCTGGCATTGTCAAGCAACGTTGGGCTCGACTAGTCAATGGTTCTACTTTTTGAACAAATTTACAAATTTATTTTCTAAACAATAAAAGCAATCAAAAAACAATTCGAAAATATTATTGACAAAATGCGTGTGGTCCCGCATTCAAATCTTTGAAATTTTCATGATAAGGAAGAGACAGGGTCCTTTAAAAGAGTACCGGGGACGTGGAAAATAGCCTAAAAGTATGGAAATTGAACAAATTTTTGTCAGCTTGGTCCTGGTATGCATGCATGTTTTATGCCGCCAAAAAGGCGAATCAACTTATTTGTGTCAAAATAAAAATAAAGTTCAACAATCAAAACTTGGGTGGGGTCGGGATAAAGGATAAGAACCATTAGTTTTAAACAAAACAAAATGAAGAAAAAAAATTACATTAAATTAAATTTCTGAATGAAATTAAATTTGCGACGATTAAGATTTCTCAATGCCTAAAGTAAAATCCAAATTTTAGAGACAGTTGCTCGCCTTTTGTGCGCAAAATATTATACATTTCCATTTTCCAAATAAAAAAAATACTCCACAATCTCTGATTTCTCTACATAATGGTAGGAAGCTAAAATTTCTGTTAGCATGTGACAGAAAATAATTTTAAACTGTGAAGATTGTTGAAAATTGTTAGCTTAGAAACAGCGCCGGAGCTGGTCCGACCATGAATCTTTTGACTCTTGATTTTAAATGCACATGGAGGCTTTTTCTGCCTATATCATTTTGAAAACCATGGAAAAACAATCAAATAGTCGAAAAATCGAGCTTCGCAAAACTCTTTTTTTTCGGATTAGAACTAAAAAAATGCTTTTAGTGATTTAAAGTCGATTAAGGGTGTTTGGAAACGATTGAAAAAGGTTTATTTACTTGGGGTTATATCCAAGTAGGGTCGTTTTGTTGATTATGCTAAAATTGATTTTTAAACAATTCATTTAGCACAAGTCATCAATTAAAACTCATAACAAAATTTGTCGGTGCTGGACGATGCACATATAATAACTGCACTAAGTCATGTCGGATGATTGGCACTTCTAGTTGCTTTGAGGATTGGGATAATGTCTACTGCTACTGTTACACTGACAGTGATGCAACAGATGAAAACAAGTGCACTAACAGTAGCTGTGCAAGTGCTTGCGAAAGACGGTTTGAACAAAAAGTCATTGCTGTAAATAATGATGGTGCTACATGCTATTGCAAATGCGAATAAAAAAGTCTTTCATAATAGATAAAAAAGTAAACTTATTTATATTAGGTTTATACATTATTATCAACCCTTTTCTGATTTAGCCATCAGCCACTTTTTTGAAATCACTATGAAAACATGTTAAGTAAAATACATAAAGTTCATTTGATAAAAAAACGGGAACTTGTTTACTTGGGCGGCCCTTTTTGGTCAACTGTGAATAGTGTTCAGACGTCTCCTAAGTAATTTTTATACGCTAAAACCGATAAAAAAGTTATTTCCAAACAATTTCCGTACTAAAAAGACATGTTTTGATAAAAAATTTGGTTATCGAAGGTTGACCAACTGCCTTGGTCCCCCAAGGTAGGCTGAGCGAATGAGAGCGGTGTCAGACTACAAAAGATTTTAAAGATTTATTAAAAATTCATATTTACTATACAGTCGATTCAACTACAGGTTGACACAAAATTACTGCCCCTTTTTTAAAACTTTATTTCTAATTTTTAAGTAAAATATGTGGTCGCATTTCATTTTTATCGTTGTTTTTAGTAAAAAAGTGGCTGTATTGTTTATTGAATCTTTTGTTTTTCTTCTAAGCAGCTCCAGGTAGCTTAACCACGGTCATTCTCCTGAGAAAATCGATGGGGCAAGAGCTACCTACGCAAATTTTTCAAAAATGGTGCAGTAATTTTGTGTCACCATGAAGTTTGATTTGGTTGATCTACAAAGAAGTTAAGGCAAACCGACCACCCGCTGGAAAGAAGTTAAGGCAACAAAGAAGTTAAGGCAAACCGACCACCCGCTATAGCGATCTTTATTATCTGCGTGAGATTTTCAAGAGTCGGAATATTTAGCGGCCGTCTCTAATTTAACGGCCCTCTCTAGTTTAACGGCCCACTGGGACTTGGTTGGAAAATTTAACGGCCGGACGAATAATTAGACAAAATACGGGGTCCTATACGGCAATAGGACACTTTTTTTGCCTTGGTCCCCCTGTCGATTCTTTTTAAAAATGTTAGGGTTTAGGCTTAGGCAATGTTCGGCCGGCGTATATTAGGAGCGACTTAAACATGAATCTAAGATATGTTTGAGTCCGTCCTAACATACGCTCGCCTACCCCTGCTTAAGCCTAAAGTTAAAAAAATCATCAAGCAGATCAAGGCAAAGAGTGTCTCATTGTCGTATAGGGCCAAATACGGTACAGTCGAGTCCCTCATTAACATACCCCCCGATTAACATAAATCCCTCATTAACATAATGCTTGTGGCGATTTGGTTGGTTTGCAAAGAAATCCTTTGTAACAAACCCTCCCATTAACATAATCCCTCATTAACATAAATCCCTCATTAACATAAGTATTTTGCGGGTCCTGGCCTTATAAATGGATCTCTCATTAACATAATTTCAATTTATGAATTGTCTCGACACGAATTCTTTTGCTTTTGTTAAATTTTTCGAATCATTCTTATGTTTATTTTTGAACCAGTCGGTCGTATTTTTCACGCTTGCACTTAATTTTTTTTCTTTTCAGTTATGGAAACTCCAAGCAAGAAGCGTCGCATCATCACGTTGCAGGAGAAGAAGGAAGTCATCGATGCATCAGAAGCGGACAAGAAAAAGAGTCTGAAGGATCTCGGTGAGCAATTCAGGATGCCGGTGCCGTTCAAACGATTCTGAAGAATAAAGAAACGATACTCAAAGCGATCGGGGAAGGAAGCAGTGAAAAACGTTCTCGTATTCAGCCAGTGAAGGAAGAAGTTCTCGAAATCTCGAAACTACCAACTGTCACAAGTCGCGAGGCCAAAGAAGCTGTTCAAGTCCTTCTTCGCTATTCCTCCAATCCCAAGATCCTTCAATTGTGTGACGCAGCAGATAACGTGTTGGCCGAAGAACTCTTGCAAAGGTTGAAACAAAAAAAATCACAAATTATTTTGATGTTAACTGTTAACATTCAGCTATCCAACATCCTTGATCTTATTATGGTAGTCCAACATCCTTGTTCGTATTTTTGTTAACCAACATCCTTGAAACCAAGATCCTTTTGTTCAATTTTTGGCAATAAAACATGTTATTATGGTAAAAGTCTCTCATTAACATATTCTCCGGTGTGGAAAGAGTAGTCAAGTCCTCATTAACATACCCCCAATAACATAATCCCTCATTAACATAACGATTTCTCCGGTCCCTTGGTGTTATGTTATTGAGGGACTCGACTGTATATTGAAATAATTCATACATTTCTAACACGGGATAAATAATAATAAAAATAAATAATAACGGTTCCTTTAAGGGTTATAGAACCTATTGAGCATGAATATCACAAAATTGAACCTCCAAACAACTAAAAAGGTGTTCTCCGAGTTTCGGAAACACTTTATTAGACTTCTTGAATTGCCTCGTCGGTAATTTTTTGGTGTAGTACAAAAAGTGCTGTAAAAAGATAGATCTAGTAAACATTTAATAACAAAGAATATATATAAAAATAAATGACTTTCAATAGTTAAATGGTATTTTTAAAAAATATATTTTTGATCATGGTCGCTAATACTTTTTCAACTAATTTGGACTGGCGCCTTAGGCGCCATTTGTTTTTAAGCTATAAATTTTTAATATCGGCGCCCAGTTATTTGGCGCCAATTTAAAAACGTTACGAACAAAAGTTCCGAACAAAAACTGAATGTGAATCCTAAAAATAAACTTATCCGACTTTTAAGCCCAAATTTTTTTGTCCAATAAGGCGATGTGAAAAAACCAACACGTATCTGATCTTCCCCAGTTAAAGGGCTATCGAATGACACCAAGATCTCTACATTGTGTCCACAAAAAAGTATGATAAATCGCGTTACGAACAAAAGTGACAAAATGGAGCGTCACAAAGACATGCCTACTACTATATAGAGATTAACGATGTTCAAAAAAAATTCAATAGCATACTTTAATATTTTTTCTCGTTAAAATAGCAAAAAGAACTAAATATAATAGCACTTTTGGAACTTGTTTACTTGGGCGGCCCTTTTTTGGTCAACTGTGAATAGTGTTCAGACGTCTCCTAAGTAATTTTTACACGCTAAAAACGATAAAAAAGTTCTTTCTAAACAATTTCCGTACTAAAAAGACATGTTTTGAAAAAAAATTTGGTTATCGAAGGTTGACCAACTGCCTTGGTCCCCCAAGGTAAAATATTTTATTTTAAGGTATACTACCATGTTTTCATCACTGGAGCTGGGCAATAAGAGTCTTTAATGCATGTATGATCAAGAGTCTTGCTCGGAATTATGTCTGTGTGAGTGAGTGCGCGCATCTCTAACCAACCAAGCCGCTTGGTTGCTTGGGGTTGAGATGCGCACACCCACATACCTTAGACACAAATCACTCGAAAGGGACTCTGGATGCATAAAAACAGTATGCATACCAGAGTTTCTTTATGCGGTAGACCCCAGCTAACAAAACTATGTTCAAAATCCCATTTTCCGGTATTTTTGAGGATATGAAAGTACCTTTTTTGGTTTATTTAGCTTAGGGGACCAAGGCAGTTGGTCAAACTTTGATAACCAAATTTTTTTTCAAAACATGTCTTTTTAGTACGAAAATTGTTTGGAAAGAGCTTTTTTATCGTTTTTAGCGTATAAAAATTACTTAGGAGACGTCTGAACACTGTTCACAGTTGACCGAAAAAGGCCCCCCCCCAAGTAAACAAGTGCCTTAAAATCTGTGGTTTGTTCACAAAAAAAATTGGTTAAAATTCGTCCACAAGCTGTGCTTGGGTAGTTCACAGGTCGTTTATCGAAACCCAAACGACCAGAACGTACTGCCCATACTCTGTAGATGTAGGAGTCTGGGTTGATGTGCTATCGGCGCAGCGTGCCTTCTAGTCTTCTATTTACTAAAACGCCATTTTCTGTCTGTCTGTCTGTCTGTCTGTCGGGACACGGACAGTTTTTTGACCGCAAACTCAATTTTGATTCATTTTTTATGAGGTTGTTGATGTTGCTGTTTTCAGGAGGAAGTGAGAGGGGGTAGTATGTACGATAAATACTCAGGACAGGGGTACTCAGGTGCTGGTAACCAGGTGGTGTTACTCGGGTGAGGAGTACCCATGCGGAGTAAGATGGAAGAACTTAGGTGGTGGTACCCAAGAGTGGTTGCTCAGGCGAGGGTGATCAGCAGAGAGTAACCAGGAGAGGGTAGCAAGTGAGGGTACACAAGCTGGGGCGCCCAGGAGGGGAGTAACCAGGTGAGACACTTCGGAGGGACTACTCAGGTGCTGGTACCCAGGAGAGAAGAGCCACATGGGTGTATACAGGTGGGGGTACTGAGATAGTGCTATTCAGGTATCGGTAAAAAAGTGATGATAGGTAGTGCATAGATGGTTGCACTCAGGTAATGATACATAGGCATTGGTATTGGGACAAGCTTTTATGGCACATTTAAGTCGCGATGGTGTGGCTGGCGCCTTTATAGTTTATTTTGAACGAAAGAAGAAGTTATTTTTTTAATTATTTAAAAGTTGTATTAACCATTTTTTCAACTTTTGATTAGTGCAGTAGTGACTTTCTGAAGTTCTGTCAAAGCCGACTTGGAAAAACATCGATTTCGAAAATTTTTCAAACTACAGTCCACTCTCGATTTAGTGTAGCTCACGGGGACATGGAAAATTTACATTAAATAGAGAGCAGTTACACTAAATCAAGAGCACACTAAATCGAAGGTTTCCAAACAAAACAGTCAATATTATACACTAAATCAAGAGCTCTTGCCTTGATGACTTAGCAATAACACATAACTTCAACTAGAATCATCTTTTATTCAACAAACAATAAAAAAGGCTACTGCACCTTAGTTTGACTCTCGGTATAGGAGCCTTCTTGAATGATTTGATTAGTTTACTTCTAATATAAAGGAACCATGCCCCGCTATAGTGCGCTCTCGCTATACTGCCACTTTTGATATAGTGCGCTTTTTCTCGATTTCCAACCGAGAAAGCGCACTCTCAACATAGTGCGACTGTCATATTTCATTACAATAAACGGTTTGGTCGACATTCAACTTTCGTTATACAGTCAACTCTCGCCATAGAGTCCACTTTCTTTATATAGTCAACTTTAGCTGAAGCGACCGCACTTTAGGTGATTATTGGGCGGGGGTGGTGGGTTGGTTTTGTTGGGTTAGGTGTGGCGATTACAGGAAATACGGTTCAAGGGATACATATCTGAGACAGAAAAATTAAATAGATGTTTTTTACTCACCCAATATATTTAAAAAAAAAACCCAAAATTTTCTCTGTTTTCAATGATTGAAAATAAAAACTGTTCGACAATTTTTTAGGAAAAATAAGTTATTTAATGCAATCAAGTCCGTAACATGTCTTTATAAAATAAAAAAAATTATAAAGTTTAACTATCCTTTTACATAAAAAGTTCAGCACTTCATTAACATGATATAAATTGAACTTTTTCACTTTTACAATTTTCATTTACTCTTTTTAATGTAAGATTTGCACTTGCTTGTTACTTGTTTTCAGTATTAAATTGCATTATTTTACTTTTCTGACTAAGCGCATTTCTATGTTCTAGCTGTAATAGATGATGTTATAGCTGTTTGTGTTAAAGATGTGAGTGGCGCTTCGGCCACAAGATATCCTGGAAAAAGGGAAAGCTTGAGAAAGGCTTTCGGGAGATTTTAACTGTACTGATAAGCAGCAACTCCCTTCTTCCGGAATATCTTGATGGTTGAAAGCCGGACCACAGAAATATACCGGATTGTGACAGTCGTGTAAGGACCGTATTGTCCCGGCTGAGTGAGAAGTAAGTAGCAGGCCCCTAGGACCCAGTTCCCTAGGTTCTGAAGTATCAGCTGTTTTTGACCTCTCATTTGGGATCGGACGCGATCGGAGAGTGGCCCGGAGGAAAATTCCCGAGTAGATTGACGGAGGTTGAATTCCCGTATAGTGATTGGGGAAAAATTTCAGTTTGAAAAGTCAGCTGAGGTCAGCTGAATTAGAAAAAGGCGGTGATTATAAGAAAGTAAAAGTTCTACGGAACAAGTCTTAGAAGTTAATTGAAATTATGACCCTACCGGAGTATACCCCCCAAATGAAATTTTTTTAAAAGTGTTTCCAAACACCCTATATCAACCTAAAAGTTCAAAAAGAAGTTCAAAAAAGACATTTTTTTTGTGTTCTGTGCAATAAAAAATTGAGTTTTGGGCATTTTGAAATTTCGACCATTTGCCTGTTTTACCATGTTTTGGTCACTGGAGCGGGCAAAAAGAGCCTGTAAATGCATTTTTGATCAAGATTAATAATTATGACTCGTGTTTTTGAAGAAATTGATGCAATAAGATGGTCTACGGAAAAAGAATCAGAGAGACGAGCTAGTTGGATAGAGGTGAGAGAGCTTCGGAATGTGATTAACAAACTCATAGATGCTGTTAACAAGAATGGAAGGAATGGTAATCGTACTTTCCAATATATTCAAAAGGATGGCTTAGACACAGCGGACACAGTGGCTGAAGTCAATAATTGCTTAAAAACACTGGAGGCGCGAATTCCAGGAGTCCATCACATGGTGGAGCCAAACAAAATTAAGGACAAACTTGATGTGGTGATGCTGCAAATCGATGGCAGAGAAGTCAGACAGATGGCTTGCAATCAGTTGATTGGATTCCGAATCAAAGAAAAGGAAGAATGCGTGCAGTTTGCAAAGAGGCTAATTCCAGTTGTAGAAGCGGTGATGGAAGGTTGTACGGGCACATTGCTAGAAAATCGGTTGATAGATAAGTTTATGGCGACACGGCACAAATGATGTGAATAGGAAGAGTACCAACAAATTTTGATGAGGCAGTGAGAAGGGCACAGCAGCTGGAAATGGATGTAGGCCCAAAAGTGTCTATTGGGCAAACGTGGCAGTTGACTGGGCAAGAGAAACAAGCACGAGAAGGTCCTGCGTTGATGCAGCAAGTACGTAGTTGGCAGCAAACGACGGGACGCGTAAGCAATGCGCCCACGCAAACGACATAATTAGGCGTACTTGGTCCGATCAGCTAGATACGCTTAGAACCCTCATAGGGACTACCCCAATAACTTTACTTTAATTTTTTTTGATAACATTGCTCAATAACAAAGTTAGTCATTTTAATCGGCTAAATTGTGTTTTTATTCAACAAGTATTATGCATTATTTTTATTATTATTTTTTTATTAAAATTTTTCGGTATTATAGCTCGGCCACAATAGGCTAAACTTCACTTTGCCGAAAATCCAGAAACACGGTTTGAACCGTTCTAAACCACCTTTTATGCCGTGAAACGGGTGAAGAACACGTTTTTAGGTGAGGGAAGGATATTCTTCGACAAAAAATTTTTTGTTTGCCCTGGTCCCCCTGTGGTTTTAGGTCATTTTTTGCCTTCTTCCCCCTGTGGTGTTTTGTCATTTTTTGACTTGGTCACTTTTATTGAACCTAAAAAGATGAAATTGCACATAGGGCCTACCGCATAAAAAAACTCTGGTGTGTGTGCTTTTTCATGCATCCAGATTGGCTCTAGGTAAATTCTCACTCTTCAAATTACTCCTCTCACACCGTTTCAAAATTCAAAAGCTAATTGGTTCATTTTTAAACAAAACGCCATGATTTTTGAATGAATCTTTTCCGTAATTTTGGAATTTTTCAATTTTTTGTTTCTTCAATCAATTCTTTTTAAGCAAAATTGCGTCACATTGGCCTTCTCTAACACATATCACACCAAACCCAAAAGCGTTACAGCTTTAAATTCTGCTATAAGTTATCTTTTCTGCGTAGTCGACTAGTCAGTATTAAATGAAAACAATCATCACAAAAAGGTCAAATTCAAGTGTGGAAAGAAGGATTTATTACAAATCTAAATCATCTAGATCATCTTCATCAAAACACCTTACTTCGCCATCATATAACACATTCCGTACATAAGAGTTCTCAATAATTTTTGTCTGTATTTTCATCCGTATTTTCATCCGGTTCCGGAGGCTGGCTAGTCTTCTCTCATCCTTGTTCACTCTGCCATGCAATGCTTCTATTGACTGCTCTGACAGAAGCCCCCAAAATCCATGATGGCGCATAAATTTGCAAACCAGACTTGACCATAGTTAAGAATGCGGCAAGACAAGCAGCAGCTCCGCCCATATCTTTCTTCATATTCAACATAGAGGAAGACGACTTCATTTGCATCCCACCAGTATCAAAGACGATTCCCTTGCCCAGCATAGCATAAGACTCCTTCGCACATGCAGGCGTATGACTCAAGCAAACGAAAATTGGAAGATGTACAGCAGCTTTGCCAACGTTGTAGATCCCACCAAAGCCCTGAGCACGGAGATCTTCTCCCTAAAATGGGAGAAAATCGTCAGCATATCTATCACACAACAAACCTTTATGATAGTCTTCTGTATGGGGACACCGAGCTTATCCTCCAGTGCAATAGACTCATTAGCAAAAGCCTGAAAACAGATAACAGAGCGTGAATTACCTCTGTGTGCAGCTCATTAGCTGGAGTATCGACTAACATGCCACAAATACGGATGGATTCATTAAGACTCTGCAAGAACTTGACATCTTCATTAGTCAATTTCTGCATAATATGCAATTTAGAATAAAATACGGAAAGACTTAAAGTGTGACAAACCTTTTCGTCTGTGACAACCACCTCAACGACCACGGCTTCTAATTTCGGACTGTCCTCGGACGAAGTCGTTTTGCGAGAGAACAACAGAAAGCACTTGGAGATCGCAGCCACATTAGCCATCACATGAGAGTATTCACTGAAGAGTACGATGCAAAGCTTCTAAACAAAACAAACAACTGCTCAACAAAAACTAAGACATGCGAAGAAGTTACATTTATTCCATCCACGATATTGATCTGTTGAACCACTACCAAAGAGTAAGGTCAAGCAGCTTACAAAGACAGATTCTTGTAGCGGCCTTAGCTCGCTCACAAGAATTTTTCTTAGCTTGTTTCGTACGCTTATCCTTCTCACATCAGCTTGGTAGAAGTTTATTTTCTCCTTTCATTTCACCTAATGAAACATAGCGGCACTTTTCATGATTTGATCCATTTAGACGCGCTTAAAACTTAGACGCGCTTAAAATTCTCACACCGGAGTCGTGCACAGCGTGTTCTATTTGCATGTAAAACTCTAAACATCGTAGCACCTATTTGTTACTTTTTCGGCTGGCGTCCCACCTTTAAAAATCACGAAATCCACATTTAAGATTTTGTTTGGAGAAGATAATGTTTTCTTATTGATACTTATTTTTTTTATTTATGGTCCCAAATTGTTGAATTGAGCAAAGTTTAGGAAGGACGAGGTAAAATGGTGGTGGCAGGAATTGAACCTGCAGCTTCCAGCTTTCCGGGCTGATGTGCTACCGTTACACTACGCCGCCACCTCTTCCTTCTTTTCCTAAGGGCCTATGTATATCTGCTCTCTTTACAATTATATGCCTGTGAAGAAAACTCGAAAATTCGTCATCTTTAAATATTTTGAGCGCAACATGATTTTGTGAATTGTCGCGATGTCAACTGTCACAATGGGCAGCGACATATTGCGCCATATCAAATTGCGCCATATCAAATTGCGCCATATCAAATTGCGCCGAATTCAAATTGCGCCACCGCAGATTGCGCCAAAATCAGATTGCGCCATATCAAATTGCGCCGAATTCAAATTGCGCCACCGCAGATTGCGCCAAAATCAGATTGCGCCACCCCAGATTGCGCCAGTAAAGCCACGTTTCCATCAGTGGATTTTCCTTTCACTCTCACTTTCAGTGTGTACCAACGTGGAGAAATTGCCTCTCAGTCTTACTTTCATTCTAACTTTCAGTGTACCCAATGACCTTTTGGACTCTCACTTTCACGTTCAGTCTATCTAATTTCGTGGGAATTAAAATTTTTTAGTCTGAACCATCCAAAGCAAGTGGTCGTCCACTTGGAGCAATTTTTTTTGAATTTTTCGGGTTCCAAAACTAGTTTTCTAGACTAATCCGGGGATGCTGAAGATGGTTTGATAGTGGTAAAATACGGTTTTGTATGCTATTTTTTGAGTTTTGGTAAAATCGAGTTTATAGATCATTGGGCCTATTTTACTGCAGAGGTTTCTGTCTTAAAAAAAACTAATTAATTCTTGTTCATCCAAAAAATAATATTCTTTTCAACAACACTCACTCGTGGTGCCGTATTTTTTATCTGTTTTCTGTTAAAATTGTGATCAATTTTAAGAAAAGCTGAGCTTTTATTTGTAAAAAAACGACAGGATGTTACTTAAAAAGTGTCAATAAACAGAAATTGTTCACAGATGCCGATTCAAATTTCCATGTTTATGATTTGAAGCAAGATTTTTACGTGGAGTTTCCACTCAGCTTTGGTCATTGGAGGTGGTGTAGGCTCTGTTGAATGTTCTTCTCCGTCCTCCCACCAGTCCACAAGTTTATCGGACAACCAGGAGAGACCTAATATACCTGCGGCATTGACAATGAGCTGCTTAAAGCTACTGACTCCAACCAAGCGCAAGAATCCAGTCATTATATTACAGCATAAAACAAAAAATTCATGCAGCTGGAAAACACTCTCTTTGACTGTCGACGTTGTGACGACTAAGGGTATGCTTCATAGCTATCTAGGAATCGTAGGACACTATTATGATTCATGAAAACAGAAAATAATGGTTGTTGGACTTTACATCGTCAAAATGATAAAAAGACACACCGGTAACTGCGTTAGAAAAGAGTTCTAATTAATTATAATAAATTACACATTTTAAGCTAACTGTTGTCTAATTTTATTGCTGCCATATTTTCGTGACGTTTTCAACCTTCATTAAAACAAAAAATTCGTTGCATGTCTCGCATTTTGAAAACTGTCTCTTACGATATGAAAAAACGGTATCGTTCTGAAATGTCTCGCGGTGAAATGTCTCGCGGTGAAATGTCGTGGTGGTGAAATGTCTCGCGGTGAAATGTCTCGCGGTGAAATGTCGTAGGCGGTGAAATGTCGCCGCGGTGAAATGTCGTATACCCATTTGAGTTCGTCAACAAAGGAAGAATTGCGAAAGTTGAGAAATCACACCGCGGTCTTGCCAGGAGGGTGCACTAAATTTGTTCAGGTCTTCATTTATTTTGTTATTCTGTTGTTTTTACGTTCCTTTTAGGCTCCCCCGGAGGGGGTGTAGGGGCTTGGAGACTTAGGAGTTAGAGTCGTGCCCCCCAACTTCAGTTTGAGATGGAATCCGAGCAACTGAGAAAGGTATGACACACTCATACCCCTTTTTACATACAGCTGCCATGTGAATTTGGGATAAAAACCATCATTTTAGGTCATTTCAGACCTATTTTAGGTCACAAAAATTTTTCCAAAAAATGTCGTCCCCCTCCCAGAAACATGTTTTCTAGAATAATTAAAGCCTCATAAGTCGAAATAGAGGGTCAAAAACCACTTTTGGGAGGACGACATATAAGGCACTCCGGCCAAATCTTTTTCTCCGAAATCGGTATTAAGTGATATATATTTTGACATCCAATCACTTTCATTGAACATCAATATTCTATGAACTTTTTTCAGTTTGAGTTCATCATCCAATATTTGTGAAAAAAAGTTTAATGATAAAAATAATTTGAGATCCAACTGGCTGTTCATCTTCAGCATTCGTCTTCAGATCCAACTGGCTGTATTTGATAATATGGTTGGCAATTTATCATGTGCATAATTTTAGATGCCTTAAGATCTTGAAAGCCATTTGTTTCTTAGTGCATAATATCAATTACTTCTCCACAACGACTTTTTTGAACTTATCTTATGGTTGTGTATAATTTGGTGATAGTTTTGCTTAGTCAAATTTCCCGATATTGAGAAATGTCCCAAAATCACTTCTTCAACTTTCTTTTTTCGCAATATCAACGATCAAAAGAGAAAAGGGTGGTGTATTAACGAAACCAGTACATATAGTTTGATTGTAATATTCTGGCTTTCTATGTGTTTATATTTTTATCATCTTCTCAAACAATATCTTCAAATTCTATAGTATGAGTAGCCGTTATATGGAGACTATGGTTGGCCTTATTAAGTCAAAGGATGCGGACGTTGGTTTTTGATCCAATTGGATACAATACTCTTAATTTTACTCTACTGAAACTCTGTCCCGTGGACTGTATCAAAATAAGAACGAATCTTATGAGTAATTGACGAATCTTATGAGAAATATTAATAAGGACAGATTCGAGCCTTGGTATTCTACCATGTTTTATTCAGTGAAGCTAAGTAAAAGGGTTTTTAAATGAATATATGATCGAGATTACTGTTCCAATTTACGTTGCGGTTAATTGTGCCTCTTTCAATGGTCAACAAGGCTTCTAGGCGGTAGGAAAAAAAAGCCTCCAAGTGCACAAGTTTAAAACCTCGATCCTTTGTCGGTCACCAACTTATGTCTCTTATGCACAAGAAAATGTTGGAAAAATGTAGTTTCAAGAAAGTCTGCATCGAATGCCAAATTTTATCTATTTGAAAAATCTTTCGCAATGTTTTGGGCAAATTATTATTTTTATGAAAAGTTTCAAATATTTTGAACTGTTAATATTTTGAAATATTTTGAACTGCTCTTTTTTGCAAAAAAGCTGATTCGCCTCAGCATATTTGCAAATCATACGTAAAATAAAATGGAAGAGAACAAATTATCAAATTTTTTGATCAAACTGTGGACGATTTTGGAAGATGGATCGATTAGAAACATTATTTGCTGGGACAGAAATGGCGAGAGCTTCCATGTTTATGATGTTTACAAGTTTTGTGAAAAGGTTTCACCCCGATTTTTCAACTTTAAGAGCATGGCGTCATTTGTAAGACAACTTAATTTGTGTAAGTCCATACATTTATGCTAGACAAATTACAAACTGGTGTTAGAAAAGTTCGTAGCGGAATTTTAGGCCATGATTTAAAAACAAAATATTGCTAAAAAAATTGAATGCGGGTTTTATAGCCTTGTTCATTTTTTTTGAATAGTGTAAAAAAATTTTTTTTGGTGTATTTTTGAATAGTCAATATTTGGCTTGAAAAACCTGTAAGGTCATTTTGAAAAGTTGACGAGAAATTTCGGAACTTTTCCTCACTTTACTGGCCAAAAGTTCTTTTCAAAATTTAGCGCTTCAGCAACTTTCGGCACCATGTTGTAGTGCAGCTCAAGAGCTACAAAAAACATTCAAAAGAATAATTTTCAATAATCTGAGTGTTCATAATCGCTTTTTGGAAAAAATCAACTATTTAACCAAAATCTAAGTTTTTCCAACTTTTTCGGATTTCGACCATTCTTTAAAGAAATTTATTTTTTCCAAAAAGCCATTTCTCAACACTCAGATTTTTAAAAATATTATGTAAAATGGTTTTCGTAGCTCAAAAGCTGTGCTACAACAAAAGCTGTGCTGTCGTGACGCTTAAAATTCAATAAAACTTATGATCACTTGAAGATGGTGATGAAAACGGCCAAAATCCCTCGCCAACTTTTCAAAATGACCTCACAGGTGTTTAAAGCCAAATAATGACTGACAGTTGAACCTGGCTAGCCCGTCACTTCAGTAACACGTCACCCCCGCTTACCCGTCACTTCAAAAAAATTTGGTTGGCTGAGAAAGAAATTCCGCTAATCTTACCCCCATTAACCCGTCACCTCGGTAACCCGTCACCCCTGTTAACCCGTCACCCTCCGTCCACAATCAACAAAAAATTACCCTTGATAAGCCGTCACCTAGCATATTTCGTAAAAGTTTTCAAATTTCCGCCAATTTTTTTAACCTTTTGTGTTTCATCACAGCGACGCCTTGGATGAGGTCTTTATCAAGAGCAAAGAAGTCGCAGAAGCAAAGTAGGATCAAGGACTTCTTCCTACTGTTTAGCGTCTGATTTGGGTGGTTGAATTGTTAGTTGTTCGAATGAACGATTCTTATCGATACTTGCTCTTTGTAATCCTACACCCCTGGTAACCCATCACCCTGGCTAACCCGTCACTCGTTCGTCCCCAGAGGTGACGGGTTAGCCAGGTTCGACTGTATTCGGAAATATACCAAAAAATTCACGCTATTCGAAAGAGAATGAACAGCGCTACAAAACCCTTAATATTGTAATTTTTTTGTAGCAATATTTTTCTTTCAAATAATGAGCTCGAAATTCCGTCCGAAATTTTCGAACACTAGTTATCGTTGTAATTTAGATGGTTTCAAGAAAATATCAACAGTTGATCGATCTGTTCTTTGCAATGAGAATATTACCGAGACTATGCAATTTGCTCACCCTTTCTTTCGTTATGGTATGGTTTTTTTTGAAAAGATTTTTTTGGCTTTAGAATATATTATTTTTTCTTTACTTCTTGAAACTAGAAGGCGGACTGTCTTGACTACTTGGGGGTTCTGAGATATATATTATTTTTTTTATTTTAATATATTATTTTTTCTTTACTTCTTGAAACTAGAAGGCGGACTGTCTTGACTACTTGGGGGTTCTGAGACCTGCTAAGCACGAATATCACAAAATCTCCGAGCATAAGTTCAATGCCCATAAAAACCCCGGTCTTAACTCACTCACGATGACTCATCAAGGTCAGGTATGGTTTTTTCTTCAGGCTGGTGTCGCGAGCGGCCACGGCCACCAGCTCGTGAATTGAAAAGGGAATGGAGGGGATATTTGATCCCACTCCCTTTGGATCCGCAGGGAATCGCCTTAACCAATAGGCCACCAAACCCCAGGCTGGGAAAGTGAAGAATTTTGTAGACATCACTTGCGTCGAAGACGCAACACTCCCCACCGAGGAGAAGTGGTTGCTTGGCTTGCTTGAGGTATTGCTATAGCCAGCTGGAGTGCTTCCCAGGCCGTGATTTTTTGTTGTTGTCTGGTCTATTCATCTGCAGCCAACAGCCCTTTTTGCTTTTTGTAGAGTGCTGGCCAGGTCATGGGTGAGTAAGCTGTTCCCTTCTATGCTACTAGGCTGTCCTCTCTGTGCTTTTCTGTAAGCTGGAGTGCTCTTCGCTGGGCAGACGTGCTGTGTCCTTTTGCTTCTCTGCCCGCTGGACCTGTTTCTTTGTCTAGTAGACCAGGAAGTTGCAGGTTGGTATCCTGCCAAGATCGCCATGTCGCGAGCGGCCACGGCCACCAGCTCGTGAATTGGAAAAAGGGGAATGGAGGGGATATTTGATCCCACTCCCTTTGGATCCGCAGGGAATCGCCTTAACCAATAGGCCACCAAACCCCAGGCTGGGAAAGTGAAGAATTTTGTAGACATCACTTGCGTCGAAGACGCAACACTGGTGAGCTGTGAACTTATTTAGCGCAGCAATTGCTTTTATACTCACAAGAAAGCCCTTTGTCTGGGCTGTAGAAGCATGTATCCATGAAACAGACTTCAGATTTAGAATCAGCATAGAAAATGGCACCCAAAAATGCTTGAAAGTAACATAAAATAATCTTTTGGACTTTCTAGCGAAAGTAAAATATAACCAAAAAAATGTCGTAAAAACAGTTTGACATGAAATACTTGCAAAATTCTGAGACCGGATTCGGATTCAGCACGATCAATTTACTTAAGAAACTGCTATTTGAATAATGAGACCACTGACAATTTTCAAATTCCTTTCAAGACGAAAAAACATTCAAATTTAAAAAATTCTATATTTGAGTTTTTTTGTCTTGAAAGGAATTTAAAAATTGTCAGTGATCTCGGTATTCAAATAGCAGTTTCTTAAGTAAATTGACCGTGCTGAATCCGAATCCGGTGTCAGAATTTTGCAAGTATTTCACGTCAAACTGTTTTTACGACATTTTTTTGGGTTATATTTTACTTTCGCTAGAAAGTCCAAAAGTTTATTTTATGTTACTTTCAAGCACTTTTGAGTGCCATTTTCTATGCTGATTCTGAATCTGAAGTCTGTTTCATGGATACATGCTTCTACAGCCCAGACAAAGGGCTTTCTTGTGAGTATAAATAGAATTACTGCGCTAAATGAGTTTACTGCTCACCAACTCAAAGAAAAATCTATACGTGACTTTGATGAGTTATCGTGAAGATCGGGGTTTTTAAGGGCATTGGACTTATGCTCGGAGCTCCGATTTTGTGATATTCGTGCTCAAATCTCAGAATATCCAGGTAGTCAATTGTTAGAGTTTTGCCTTTTTCGTGTTGAAGGAACATAACGTAGTTTTGCAATTTTACTTTTACTTTTAAGTCTTCGTAGGTTAAAAAACCATGAAACTTGATAAGCAGAAAAATTGGAAAATTTTGAATTCGCGCGAAATTGAACCATTTTGTCAATAATATTTTTGAATTATTATTTTTCGCATTTAAATTTTTTTTTAATTTTTGAAGCATCAACTAGTTGAGCACAACGTTGCTTGACATTACCAGATCGTACGAGTCAGGCTCTTTTCGTTGTTCTACAGCTTTTTACTGCGAGACTATGGTCCATGTTGACTAATAAATAAAATTCACATTTTAAAACATTATTGACCAAATTATGGTGGTCCTGCGCAAATTCAACTTTTACAAGATCCTGTCCTTATAAAATTTCATGGTCCTTCAAATGAACCCTATTTAGCAGCATAAAAGGTAGCAATTATAGCCCGTTAAAATGAAATTTTGACTTAAGTTGGTGGGAGGTCCGACTATTGTGGTTTTCAATCATTTTTCTAGAACTTTTCCATGAAGAAATTGATAAAGATACTTATTAGGTCATCCTCATCTACTCAAAAAAATAAAACGCAACCAGCTTGCTTCTAAACGACGAGTTTCGAGGCAAGAAGTCCACCTGCTCGGTCATCAAGCATCTCAAAAAATAACTTTAACTGACCAACAAAGGCATGAAAAAATGGTGACTCTGCCTGAATACGACTTAAAATACTTGCTAGAAGAGTTGCAACAGTTTAAAATAAAGAATACAGACATGCAAAACACTATTCTGGACTTAAACAACGACAAGGAGCTGTTGTGGAATGAGGTGGGCATTGAAGATAAGTAGAGAGTGGCAAAAAAATTTTTTTTTGTAAACCTATTCTACTAGCCATATTTAAAAAAATTTGCTAAAATAAAAGCCTACAAATAATAAGTATAGCGCCATCTTTTTATTATTTTTTAATTTTAATATAATGGGCTAGAGGGTAATAAGCGGGTAATTTGGATTGCATACGCCACGGTGTGTCAAAGTCAAAAACGTGCAAACTCGTAGTTTTCCTGTCAAGACAAAAAATGTTTATCATTTGATTTGTTAACTGTTTTCACCTACGACTATTTCATCTTGACTTTGATTAATGGCCTACTGAGTATATAACCCATTCCCCCAAATGTTTTCAAAGTGCATATCAAACTAAAATCACCTGAAGTTCAAAAGCACTGGGGTCCTTGAGCGCATTTGCTGGCTTGGCTGAGATGAGCACACCACATACCTTAGACACAAATCACTCGAGAGTGACTCTGGATGCATAAAAATGTATGCATACCAGAGTATCTTTATGCGGTAGGCCCAAGCTAACAAAACTATGTTCAAATTCCATCTTTTTGGGGTCAAGGTACCCTCAACATCTGATTTACTAAGTTATAATAAAAGGAATCAACTAAAAATACCAAAATTCAAGATTTAAAAAATAGACTTTTTATAGAAAAAGTATCTGTAAAACACCTTTTTATCGTGTTCAACGTAGGAAATGCTTAAAAATGGTTAAAATAGTGTTTTAAAATAGTTCAAAAATTCATTGGGGGTATACTCCGGTAGCGCCGATTAATGTAAGTTATTTATCAGAAATTTTCACACCATTGGATAGCTTAGACTTTGCGCTATTAATTAAGAAAAAATTTCGCGCAATGTTATTTTTAAAAACAAAAAGTTTGGTCACAAAGAAGTTGAAATCATTGTTTAAGAGAGTCTACCTGCCAACTTCAAATGGCTTTTTCTCTAGGAGTTTGTGACCAAAAAATTTTCTGTCTGACCAGAATGTATCATTTTTCTCAAGCAGTGTATTCAGTTGTTTGATTCGCTGTCGATTTTTCAAATTAACCTAATGGTTTTATGAAAATTTCGGTTTTGGTTAATTTTGCCATCAACCGTAATCTGAGAAGACAGGATGCCATGTTTCAATGTTTCTGTCCACACTCATGTGGAACCAAAATGATTCTTAGAACTTGGCACGTCCATTGAAATCTTGACCTCTGTCAATGCACTTAATTGAGCTGAGCTAGATCCTTTGAGTTTAGGTGGATTTATCAGGTTAAGGTTGAATCCAAGTGGATTTTCCTCAGTTACTCAGAAATCTTATATACTATCGTCAATTTTTGTGCTTTTTATTTGCTTATAAAGCCTATTTGAAAGCATTTGGAAGAGTTTGAATCAAAATTTGGTGTCCGAAAAATTTCGGGTTTAAAAAGCACGTGGTACTTCTAAATGACCAAACTTAACGGTCAATTTTGGAGGATTTTTGAATTGTGATATAATTTTAGCTATTTCTAATTTTATCTGATATAAAACACATAACAATGCGATAATTAAAAAAACATGAAAATTTTCACAGAAAAGAGGAGAAAAAATTTCAAATTCCGTACAAACAGAATGCCACAGCAAGTTTGCGACTTTTAAATTTTGACACACTGTGACCCGGGTATGCAATTCAAATAATTTTCTCAAAGACAAGTCTTAAAAATGATCTTTATGATAAACCTTTTTTATTTGTGACCCTACTCATAGGGAGAGGGTGAGGGCTTAGCCCCTTCACCCCCTACCCCCTGATTTTTTTGGCTACGCCTCTAACCCTACTAGCAGCCTGTTAGTAGACACAGTTCTCGGTTACCCGTTTTTTAAGAATTCATGTTTACGAGTATTAAAATATCCATTGAATAAATGCCCTGGCTTTGGTCAAGAACGAGCAACTTTTTTTGCCTTGGTCCCCCCTGTTGTTTTTTAGTGAATTTAATTTTAATGCAAGAGTTCTGCATTTACATTGATGAATCAGATATTCACTGGGCCCATACAAAAAACAAGATGAAGCGATTGTACGGAACGCAATAACAGGCTCGTTGTATCTATATATCTCGACCCAATTGTCAAAACAAGACTAACGATTGCGTCGAAATATTTTTTTCATCAAAAGAAAATGGCTTACAAAGTAACAAAGATTTCGGTACTTTTCTCGTTTAGGTCACACCTTCATTTTTTTCGTTACTATTTAGACAGATTATATACATTTTATTTTTCACATACATTCAACAATTGTATACCGTATAACCTCTAATAAACGACCACCCTTCAATAAACGACCCCCTTCCAATAAACGACCCCCCTACGAGGGGTGTCGAAAAATAAACGACCCGGGTCGTTTATTAGAGGTTATACGGTAATTGTGAAAAATAAAATGTATATCCTCTGTCTAAATAGCAACGAAAAAAATGAAGGTGTGACCTAAACGAAAAAGTACCAAGATTTTATTGCCTTTCGATATTTGTCGTGCACATATCAACGAAGCAGTAAATACAAACGTAAGATATTATATGACGAAAATGAAATTTCACTAAAAACAATAGGCGAGACCAAGGCAAAAAAAGCCGCTCGTTCTTGACTTGATTCAATGCCCGCGTGCTATTCTATTTTTAATAAATTTTTGAAAGTTTTTAGGTATCGTTACTTAGAGACTCACACCTTAAACAACAGCGAAATGTAAGCAATCTGGTTGAATTTCTGATGTCCTTACTTCAGGACAATGCCAATGTACGTTTACAAAAACACGGAAAACTCAATTGCACTAGACAAATAGTGCCTCTCCAAAATCCGAAAAATCCATTGGCTGTAGTTGCATCTTCTCCGACCCATGTTAATCAGGATGTACTGCTTAATATTCGAGAAAATATTTTATCAGAAGCTTCAAACTACTCCAACAATTCTGCTCTAACACCGCATATTTATGACGAACCTTTTTCAACTGCTGAAGATCCAATAATGAGACAACAGATCGTTGAGCAACAGCAAGAATACCCGACTTTGTCTGAAGGTGAGTTGAATTTTGAGAGACCAGGCCTTGCTACCTCAAATTTTCAGCCACATTTTTTGTTCCTATCCCGTAAAATTGATACTTTAGGGAGGGTTATGTGTGATTGTTATTTTAAGACCTGACTTCTCAGAATTTTTCGATAAGCAGGATGGTGAAAAATGGCGCTATCCACCAAAAAGATGTTTTTTGCCTTGGTTCTCCTATCGAACTTTTTGTGATTTTTTAGACTAAGGAAAGGGTTGGGGACTCAAACTCCGATCACCGAGGCGAGCGAATTGGCGGAAAGGAATGTGTACCAGTGTCAAGGCAAATAGTTGATATTTTAAATTACAAAATATTATCTTGTGCAGAATTGTCTGGGCTTTTGAATGGTGCTATTGCTTTTTTGATATTGTTATGTTTTGATCAAAAAATTGACTTTTATATCCATGTCAGGACTTTTGGCGCAACCTGTATTAGACTCATGTTTGAGTCCGTCCTAACATACGCTAAAAAAACCCTCGTTGTTCGATAGGGCCAAAAAAATTTAAAAAATTGGTACCGTATTCTCTCTAAGTATAGACCTGGTCTATAATTTTTCAACCAATAGCCCCCAACCCCCATCCTCCTCAAGGCGGTCTACAATTTTTTGACCCCGTGAAATCTAAGAATTTATATGACATGCACCGAGTAAAATATTTATTCAATACATCATACCATAAAAAATTTCATTCAAGCGATACATCGCTTTCATAGCTATTTTCTTGATTTTCATCTTCATCGTTTTCTAGTAAAGGAAATACTTCCACATATGCATCTTGTCGGGCTCATTGTAAATGGATTTGTCCACTAGAAGCACTAGATTGAATCATTTTCGGATCCGTCCACTGCATTTGTTATTCCCAAGATAAACAATTACATAATATTAGGTTGTCTCAAAAGTTCGCACCGCGTTGCCTTGGTCCCCCCTGTTGAAAATTTTGTACAGTTTTAAAAAGTTCTCTGTGTTTATTTTGCAATGTTTTTCAGTTTTTCGTTTATTTTTTTGCTCAGCTCATATTGTTTATTGTTTTTAGATGGATAGCAAATCATATTCGCCACGTTATGTTGTTTTTGTTTGATTCTGGGCTGATTCTGGGATCGTTTCTTTTCTTCAAAGCCAGCCGGATTTATGTCAAGGAATCAGTCGTCTTCAAGAACGCTGGGCGAAAGTTGTGGAATTTGATGGAGATTATTTTGTTGATTAATTGTTATGCTTTGTTTTGAATAAAATTTGAAATTTTGCTTTATTTGAACGTTTGACTGTGAAACGGTGCGAACTTTTGAGACAACCTAATATTTTAAAAAGATTGGATAGAGCTTGCAACTTTTGTCTTCTTTGAACTTTGCACCCTCTCATAGATTCACTAAACATCCATAGATCCACATCTGCAACAGGCGCACGTGGATTAATATTGCCTTTGACATTTCTGGCCATTGCAATGCGCTTGACTCCTCATGGCTTGTTGATACAATGACCTAAATCATGTTTGCTAATCTAACAATAATAAAAATTATTTTTGAACCTTACATCCTTTGTTTGCTTGAAATCAATGCATTTTCTCAGTGTAAATTCAAGCAGGTTGGTGTCTCGACCTCCAATTCGTAGGCAACGGTCGTCTTATACTTTGG
>JAMRYI010000741.1:0-78368 GCA_029231635.1 Ditylenchus weischeri | reverse complement strand
TTTAGTAATCGTTTAGCAACCTATTTCACTTTCTTAAAAGAATCAGTGAGAAATCGAAAAGAAGTTAATCGATCGACAGGTTTCTCCGTGCTCTTTTAATCGTCATCCACTTAAACAATAGACTGATATGGTTGATCTTCATCTACATCTTGCAACTCGGAAAATTGCTAAATTTAAATGGGTGGTATGAAATTTTGACTCAAATTTGATATATGACTGCAAATTTGAAATTTTTACTCATTTTTCAATTTTTGTGGTAATTTTTTCGCATTATCGTGTAGCCCAGGGTCTGAGATTTCTATTAAACTATGGAACTTTATGTATGATCACAGATTCAGATTCGAACGTAGAGATTTAAGGGTTTGAATAAAATAAAAGTTACTTCATTCAACCCTAAAAATTTTGGTACTATTATAGTCTCCACCACACTCAAACACCACACTCTGATTTTTTTTTGAAAAGTGACCCAAAATGACCTCCAGGGCGGAGAGGGCGATTCTCTGAATGCATTTTTGATCAAGAGTCTTGCTCGGAATCATGTCTGCTGTAGTGAGTGCGCATCTCTAACAACCAAACCCCCCTTCGGAGGCGCAGGGGGCTTGGTTGCTTGGGGTTGAGATGCGCACACCCACATACCTTAGACGCAAATCACTGAAGTGACTCGATGCATAAAACTTATGCATACCAGAGTTTTTTTATGCGGTAGGCCCCAGTCAACAAAACTATGTTCAAATTCCATCTTTTTGGGGTCAAGGTACCTTCAACGTCTGATTTACTAAGTTATAATAAACAGAAATTAACTAAAAATACCAAAATTCAAGATTTAAAAAAAATCGACTTTTTATTGAAAAAAGTAGGTGAAAACACTTTTTTTATCGTGTTCAACGTGTAGAAAATGCTTAAAAATGGTTAAAATGGTGTTTTGAAAAAGTTCAAAAAAAATTTCATTTGGGGCAGTGTATACCCGGCAGCGCCAAAATTTCAATCAACCGGTTGATCAGCCAGAAAACAATTAACTGGTTCATTCTCAAAAAACTATACCATTACCTAACACTTTTGATTTTAGCGTCTAATAGACTTTGAGCAGAGCACCAACATTCGAAGTTCTAGCACGCCACTAGGGAACACTGAAGGCGGTGGCACAGGAGGGTATTGCCACCCGTGAGTCTGATATAAAACTTTTAAAAACTAAAATTGCAAAAAAGACAATTTTAGGAGTTTTTTCGACGGTGGCCCTTATACTCCAGATACGGACTCTTATGCTATTGGAGCGCTTTTATTCTTTGCTGTGACTGGAGAAGATCCTCTTGATGCTATGGAGAAAGAAATTCAGCAAAATCAGCAAAAGAATGTAATCGAGCTTGAACTCGTGGAGAATTCAATCAGAGATGACTTTGACTTACTTGGACAAAAGCTTTCAACAAGGTATTTTTAGATTGATAAATACGATAAATTTTGTTTTCATGTCCGTTTTCTTTTTTTACGGACCTTTTTTCAACGAAAAAGATTATATAAGTCTAAAAGCTATTAGTTGTTGCATTTTTAAAAATTCAGTGGTAATATTATGGTAATATTATGGTACTGATCCACCTGAGGCCGACGAGAGTGCCCAAGCATGTGTACTGCCTGCCATATCTTCCACAGCTATCAAAGTATACAACCCATATGCTGGGAAGTGTTACTGCTGTGTAATGAAAAAATATTCTGCCAAAATCAAATTGAATTCCAAGTACAGCTGGCTGCCAAAATGGATCTTGCCATCTCTTCCTGCTCCTCCACTTTCTCTCGGATTACACGAAAAATGAGAAATTCAGACTTGAAAGAGCCAGTCCATCAAAACAGGAGACGAAGCAGTTGGACAGAGAAGAAAATGGTACGTCAATAATAACGTTCAAATTGTTTCTACTGAAAAATAAGCCAATTTTGATTAAAAATTATCGATATTTAGTTCAAAATTGAGGTGGTGTCGTTTTATCGAGGGTGATTTCCTTTGTGCGTGCTGGCTCAAAGTGTCGTTCCAAAGAGTCGGTTCATTGTCATTTGATTTAAATTGAGTCAATCCAACCAAATCAGGTTCAGGTGTCGGTTTATCGAGGTTTAACTGTATGTAGAAACCTCATAAAAAGCTGGGGTTAACGCTACCGTGAAAAATTATGGCAATTTTCAACCGCTGCGAATATCAATTAATCAATCAATATCAATCAATACTTTCAGATGCTAGTTTACTATATGGCCATTTTCGTCGGCCGGCGTGCGTCACAAAAAATGTTAGGGGTGTTCCGCTGATCGGATCGAAAATCTGTTAACGCCATTCGACGCAGAATGGTCGATTTACTTTTGGAGTGAATTTTCAGTTTTCTTTCAGGACCAAACCATGGTTACAGGTTCAAATTCTTGTGGTAGTATGTATGATTTTTTTTTACCTACGCAGGTCATCGGCGCCAGCGATGGTGCCGCGTCGCGGCATTCCCAAATTCTAGTGTATCTATTAGGTTAAACCAATAAGTTTTGAGTAAGTGGATTCGCTTTCATTTTCTTAAAGTGCATATTATTTACATTTGACAATGATGTCTCTTACGTGTCATATAATATTTTTAGCCCGTTCTCTTCTTTGAATGTCGTATTAACCGGCTAAAAAAGAACAGAGAACGGGCTACAAAATGGTAAATGACAGTAGAGACATCATTGTCAAATGTGCAAATGATGCACTTTGAAAATTGAAGCGAATCCACGTGCTTTTTCTCAAAACTTATTAGATGACCTAATCTTACATAGTATTTGGCATGTGTGGGTGGGTGGGTAACGCTTTTTTACTTCGAAGGCCAGAACGGTCGTAGATAGCGAAATCACTTTCTCTAATACCATCGTGTTCTCCAGAATGTCAGCTCGTTTTAAAAAAGAACAGGCGAAAAATGAGTTCTAATAGGGGATATACCTATTTTTATGAATGAAGTCATAGCCCCTCATTGAAATTCGATAAATTTTCGATAATACTATAGAGGCGCCTGTGGTCCCTTGTACTAAAATATTAGGCTCCATATATATCATTTGACGGACTTTCAAAGCCAATTATCGAGAGTTTCATGACCAAAAATCTTTACCTTAGATTCACCTAAGCTCATATACAAGACAAAAAGGGTCGTTTATTAGAGTCTACTGTAAATAAATTTCATATTATTATTTTTGTGTTTGTTTAGAGTCTTCGACTGTGCAGACAATTATTCCATGGAGTCAATGGCAACTTAGGAACCAAACCAGTCTATCAGATGGGGATTTTGGATACATTGGTTGGAGAAGTTACCAAGATAAGTTGCCCTGGAACTGTCCTTCCAGAACAGATAGTTTAGTGGCTTCCCTAACAACAAATTCAGTCTAATAACGTTGCAACATTGGTTTTTCTTGCAGCAAAAAATATTTGGCTCTATTCCATTGTACCAACCGACACCGGCGCTTGATGGTGCAGCTGGCGGCGGTCCCACTATGATTACAGGTAAAATTCCGTATCGATATGGTGGCGCAATTTTTTCGGGTGCATGAGTTTTGGCCATAGCCTTTTTACAGCTCCATAGCACTAATGACGGTGAATCCGCTGTGTGTTTAGTTAGGCAGGGGAAGAATGGGGAAATTCGATTTGGGGGCGCTAGTATAGAATACCCCCAACCCAAAATCAGACCTTCTAAAAATCGTTGTAACTACCCTTTGAAACAACAAGTTCCGGCTTAGCCCTTAGGCTTAGGGTAGGCCAGCGTATGGAAGTTGTGACTAATAAGGCTTAGGCTTAGGGTAGCCAGCGTATGGAAGTTGTGACTAATAAGTGTTTTACGCACTTTTCTGGGGTCTGGAACATATTTGGGTGCTCTTTACTTAGGCTTAGGGGTAGGCCAGCGTATGGAAGTTGTGACTAATAAGTGTTTTACGCACTTTTTCTGGGGTCTGGAACATATATTTGGGTGCTCTTTACTTAGGCTTAGGGTAGGCCAGCGCATGGAAGTTGTGACTAATAAGGCTTAGGGTAGGCCAGCGCATGGAAGTTGTGACTAATAAGGCTTAGGGTAGGCCAGCGTATGGAAGTTGTGACTAATAAGGCTTAGGCTTAGGGTAGGCCAGCGTATGGAAGTTGTGACTAATAAGGCTTAGGGTAGGCCAGCGTATGGAAGTTGTGACTAATAAGGCTTAGGCTTAGGGTAGGCCAGGTATGGAAGTTGTGACTACTAAGGCTTAGGGTAGGCCAGCGTATGGAAGTTGTGACTAATAAGGCTTAGGCTTAGGGTAGGCCAGGTATGGAAGTTGTGACTAATAAGGCTTAGGGGTAGGCCAGCGTATGGAAGTTGTGACTAATAAGGCTTAGGCTTGGGTAAATAGCGTATGGAAGTTGTGACTAATAAGGCTTAGGCTTAGGGGTAGCCAGCGTATGGAAGTTGTGACTAATAAGGCTTAGGCTTAGGGTAGCCATACATGGAAGTTGTGACTAATAAGGCTTAGGGTAGGCCAGCGTATGGAAGTTGTGACTAATAAGGCTTAGGGCTTAGGGTATGAGCGTATGGAAGTTGTGACTAATAAGGCTTAGGCTTAGGGGTAGGCCAGCATGGAAGTTGTGACTAATAAGGCTTAGGCTTAGGGGTAGGCCAGCGTATGAAGTTGTGACTAATAAGGCTTAGGCTTAGGGTAGGCCAGCGTATGGAAGTTGTGACTAATAAGGCTTGGCTTGGGGTAGGCCATATATGGAAGTTGTGACTAATAAGGTTTAGGCTTAGGGTAAGGAGCGTATGGAAGTTGTGACTAATAAGTGTTTTACGCACTTTTTCTGGGGTCTGAACATATATTTGGGTGCTCTTTACTTAGGCTTAGGGTAGGCCAGCGTATGGAAGTTGTGACTAATAAGTGTTTTACGCACTTTTCTGGGGTCTGGAACATATATTTGGGTGCTCTTTACTTAGGCTTAGGTAGGCCAGCGCATGGAAGTTGTGACTAATAAGGCTTAGGGGTAGGCCAGCGCATGGAAGTTGTGACTAATAAGGCTTAGGGTAGGCCAGCGCATGGAAGTTGTGACTAATAAGTGTTTTACGCACTTTTCTGGGGTCTGGAACATATTGGGTGCTCTTTATTTAAGTTTCAGAAGGCAGGTTTGGGGGTGTGGTATTCTATACTAGGTCGAATTGGGGAAAAAAAGGGGAAAATTTCTTCATGTTATTTGGTTAACATTTGCCGAATAAGGACAAGAATTTTTCCCCAATTTATTTTTCCCCAATTTATTTTTCCCCAATTTGAAGTTCCCCACTCTTCTCCTGCCTGTTGAGTTCTACATCCGCTATAAAAACATTTTTTGAGGTAATGATTTTTGAAATGTCTGTCTGTACTTATTATTCAATTTTAGGCGTGAAATCTACGAGAAACTAACATTTTTTGCTAGTTAATGTACAACTAACTTTATTTGAATGGCAATTTATAATTGAGTATAAATTTGTAATTTTATATATTTTCGAAGACAATTGGGGTTGACAAAATTTCAACCTCAGTTTTATCCTTACTTAATGGCTCCTTCACGTATTTTTGAGTTCAAGTTCTTATCTTAGTAATAATTTTTTGTTTTTAGTCAAAGAGGCAAATATTTAACAAAAACTTTTCTAAAGTGGTGAATCTTTTAGGTATCCGGTAGCCCTGCAATTCTAGTTTCTGATGAAATATCATTTTTTAATATGTGTTTGTAAAATATAGCACAAACACATTGAAGTTTAAGCCCGGCTGAGCAAGCTAAGCAAGTCAGAAAATGAAACAAAATCTGACTTGCTTCATACTTTAGCGTGTTCGTGTTACATCTTGCAAACATGTGTCAATGACTGATATTTCATCAAAAACTGGAATTGCAGGGCTACTTAATAGATTTATCAATTTAGAAAAAGGCTTTAAAATATTTGCCTTTTGACTAAAAACAAAAATTGTTATGAAGATCCGAACTCGAATTTAAAGTGCCGGTGGCAAAGAAATTCCCAGCATTAATGCTCATAACTTTTAGACGTCGATTCGACAAAGTTGGCAATAGTCCTAGAATAATATACATTTTGTTTGGTATAATGTCAAAAACACGATTTTTGCTTGGTCCCTCCTGTGGTTTGGGTCCTGATCTGTGGGTGCCCTCTGGATGGGCAAGCCCAAACCACAGGGGGGACCAAGCGAAAATCGTGTTTTTGACATTGTATACCAAACAAAATGTATATTTTTCTAGGACTATTGCCGAAAACCGTTTGTCGAAATTCGACGTCTACCAAAAGTTATGGCTAAACTGCAGTATATGTCATAGCTCAGAAATGACCAGAAACATCTTTTTTCAAAGTTTTAGCACCTAAAACGTGCTTAAAACAGATTTTAAGGCGCGGACGGATATTTCCAATTTTATCGTATCGGCACTAATGTACCTGTCCTCCAAGCTAATTTAACCAAAAAGGGTACCTAAATGTGCTAAAACCCCAAAAGATGCAATTTGAACATAGTTTTGTTAACTGGGTCCTAACGCATAAAGAAACTCTGGTATGGCTACATTTATGCATCCAGAGTCACTTTCGAGTGATTGGTGTCTAAGGTATGGGTGTGCATCTCAACCCCAAGCAACCAAGCCCCTGCGCCTCCGAAGGGGTTAGAGATGCGCGCACTCACTTACCTTAGACATAATTCCGAGATTGACTCTTGATTGAAAATGCAGATAGAGACTCATAAGACTCATAAGTACCATCGAAACTGGTCGGAAATATCCGTCCGTGCACTAAAAACGTGTTGTAAGCACGTTTCAGGTGCTAAAACTTTGAAAAAAGATGTTTCTGGTCATTTCTGAGCTATGACATATACTGCAGTCCTGCCAAAGTTATGAGCATTTGAAATGCTGGGAATTTCTCTGCCCACCCGGTACATAAACGAGAAATAAAAAAAATTTGTCTGCAATAAACAACGAAAAAAACATAAACAACAAAATATTTATTTCCAACTCAGAACCAAATCAACAATATTATTAACACTAAAAAGGCTGTTTTTACTAATGCGAGCAATTTGTTCAGAATTTCAAGCAAGATAGGAAAAATCTCACAAAAAGTGCTCTTACCTGGGCACTTGTTTACTTAGCCCCATTTGGTCGAATGTGAATAGTGTTCAGACGTCTCAAGTAATTTTTATACGCTAAAACGATAAAAAGTTCTTTCCAAACAATTTCCGTACTAAAAAGACATGTTTTGAAAAAAAATTTGTTCATCAAAGGTTGACCAACTGCCTTGGTCCCTCAAGGTAGGCTGAGCGAATGAGAGCGGTGTCAGACTACAAAAGATGCTTCTCGACAACAGCAATTTTATTCGCACTCAAAATCCTTGTAAACACTTATTTTGCGATATTTCCACTACGTTTTGGTTGGGAGCTGGGCGAAAAGTTCCTCCTTGGCACTACAGTCGAACCTCTATATAACACAATTCAAGGGACCACCAAAAACGTTATGTTATATAAAGGAACCATTCCAAAAATATATTTACGCATCACAAACGAGAAACGCAGAAGAAAATGATAATTTTTGATTCACGACTACCTGAATGTAAACAAATTTCTTATCTAGACAAAACAAATCTGAGTTTTGAGAAATTTAAGTGATTTATGTTTTATAGAGGGTCGTTTTTTCGGGTGCGGCCAGGAAAAAACTTATGTTATACAGAGGTTCACTTTGGTCTCATTTCAATCAGACCAACCAAACTGATCTTTGAGTTATGCTATATAGAGTTTTATGTTATATAGAATTATGTTATAGATAGGTTCGACTGTATTCACAGTTGACCAAAAAGGGGCCCCTCAAGTAAACAAGTTCCCTTACCTGGAACCTTCACGGTTTGATTGTTGGAAATCGGACACTTTCGCCTTGTTTTAGTTATTTGATTGTATTTTTTACGCAAGAGCAATTTTGCGCAGCTGAAACACCTATCTGGTGCAGAATTCAATGAGGTTTCCAATAAATACAAATTTACTTGGGTTAGCGGCCGTATAACATGCAAAATATCAGCACTTTCCAAAAATTATCTTGAAATAAAAAATTCAGCTCATGATTTTTAGACAGAAAATTTTATTTTTGTAAATTTATTCCAGTTAATGTTGAGACGCTCAAATTTTCGCCCTAAGTTACAAAAAAGTCGCAAAATCGCTCGTACAAAAATATTAGTCGTTCAATGAGTTTAGAGCATCGTGGTTTTTTTCTAGCGTATCATTTACAATTTGACAATGACTACAATATATAATATTTAGTTTAGCCTTTTCTGTTTTGTAATGTGATATTGAACAATTCTTATTAAAAATAGGATCAAAAATAGGAAAACAAAAATGTGCATAAATTTACCAAACTTGAGAAATTATTTGTTTTCCTATTTTGATCCTATTTTTAATAGCAAAAATTGTTCACATCACATTTTAAAGAACAGAGAACGGGCTACAAAATGGTATATGACAATGTAGAGACATCATTGTCAAATGTGCCAAATGATGCACTGAAATAAAGTGAACTAATCGTACTTTTTCTCAAAACTTATTGGACAACCTAATAGATACACTAGAATTTTTGTTCCAAATTACAAAATGCTCTCGACAAAAAATACAATCAAATAACTAAAACAACCCGAAAGTGTCCGATTTCCAACAGTCAGTATTTTGAGATTATTTTTCTCTTATCTTGCTCAGCGTAAAATTCTGAACAAATTGCTCGCATTAGTAAAAACAGCCTTTGTAGTGTTAACTACTTTCAAATTCAACCTTTTCACTTGCTATCTACCCCAAAATAATTTTGTGAAGCATATTGGTAGATGAACAAAGCAGCAGTCACATGCACATTGAGGCTTCTGACCCTCCCTAGCTGAGTAATTTCAATAGGCACATCCACATATCTGATCAGCTCCACAGGCACACCTCTCTTCTCCTCACCCATCAGTAGCAAACACTTGGCCGGGAATTGGTATTTCTCAAGGGGCACACTGTTGGTGGTCTGTTCAGCGGCCAGGATAGTGAATCCCTCTAATCTTTTTTGGGCCAGATATGTTCTAAGGTCGGACTCTCTGACCTGTAATTGGTTATTGGGTAATTTGTTAATGGATTGGTAAAAAGGTTTGTTTTCTGGACTAACCTCTTGAATGTCCACCCACTTTTGGGAAGACATGCTCAGGGATCTAAACTCTGCATCAGCTACTATAGCCGAGTTGCTAAGGATTAGGCTAGTCACTCCGAAGATTTCGCAGGTTCTGCACAGACCTAAATCATGATGATTTTGAAGCAGATTTTGGATTAAAACTTGCGACTATCTCAACTCCTGACTGCTTTTTCAAATTTTACAATTTGACCTTCCGCAATCCGCAAACGCAAAATGTGGCCACGACAAAAGTGTTTTTTTTTCCTAAGGGCATAAAAACCCCCACAAACAAAACTGATCGAACTGTTCGTTCGAAAATTGATAATGCCATTTTGTAAAGCAGGGTTCTCAGATCTCCTTTTTAATAAGGTTTCTCTTTTTTTGGGGTGCCTCCCCTTTTTTATTTTTTCTCCAGTCTAAACAATGCGCGACGAGAACAACGTTTTCTTTTTTGGTCTTTGAAAGTCGTCTTCGAAAACGCCTTCGAAAGAAATAAAATCAACACTATGATTCGCCTTCTATCGTCGTCGACGCTTCTTATTGCCTCCTATGCCCAGATGAAGAATTGGTGAAGAATTGGAATCAGCGTCAACAGATCAGGAGTTCGGAGAAGTACTAGGCTCATTAATCATTGGTTCTTTTAGTTAAAGAATGAAGATATTTTTTGCTAACAGACAGAAAAAAATCGAATCTGGAGACTCGAGAAACATCAAGGCGCAAACTGCCTTGGTCCCCCCCCTGTGGATTCTTAAAAACATATTTGCTTATAAACAATATCTCTATATAGTATTTGGCATGTGTCCGTCCTACTTTTTAATGGACATTTTGACCACATTCAGGCCATTTTTGCTTATTTTTCCGATTATTTTCGGCAATGTCTCGACGGAACCCCAAACTTCAGACAATTCAGCGTCTTTTTATGCCGAGACCCAGGAAAATGTCTTCGAAAAAGAAAAACTTTTGTGGTCCCTCAAAATTGGAGTTGGAGGATTTTGGGGTAGGCCTGGAGGATGGTTTTTCTGCTTCCAACGATGGCCATTTTTGCGATGTCTCGAAAAGAACGTAGACGTAGATAGACGCGTAGTTTTTCACGATGAATGCACTATCGAAATTTCGAAATACTATAGAGGCGCCGATAGGCGCCTGTGGTCCCTTGTTATAAACATATTTGCCCTTGATGCCCTTATAAACATATTTGCCCTTGATATGGTGACATGCCCGAAAGTTCGATCCCCAGCAGGGTCCGGGAATCCACACGGCGAACCAAGGCAATTTTGGTCTCTTGGTCTAAAATCGAGTCCCCGGATTCGATTTTTTCTGTCTGTTAGCAAAAAAATATTGAACTTTTATATAGTAAATCGACTGTGCTCTACAAGATGGCATTGTCAGAATTTTTGAATAGAATAGTACATATCGATCGGTTCCCTTGTAAGAAACCAGCTGGAGTTAATGTGATCGCTAGTCGATAATTTACCGGATTCAGCTACTTTCAGAAATTTTACGAAAAATCCACCTCCCAAATTAGTTGCTTTTGTGATCAAGCTAGCCACCACAATCAACTGCTTTCCAGGACACACATCAACACCACTACTTTCTGCACACATCCAACTTTCTCTGACCGCTGAGTCCGCAGCCAGATCCGAAGTTGCTGGATCTTCATTTGCACTTGAAACTGTAGTATCATTCATATTGGGGGAGCTGTTATTGCTTTTGGACAGACCTGAACCCACATTTATATAACAAAAACTGCAAAATTTCTTTAAAAATTTACAAGAGTAGACCAGAGATGGAGCTTCAGCAAATTCTTTGGAGGTGGATTCCACTGCAAAACATTCTCCAAACCTTTTCAGCTTCAAATAGTTCAGAAAAGTGGTTTTTGAGCAGTTTTAATTCCATCTGTTCATCTGTGGGCAGACCGGTTTTGGCTGGGAAATGGCCAAGATGGTTTGCAAGTCGAAGTGTTCAATTTGGTTGAAGTATCCGAAATAGAAGTCTGAGCAGAGGTTGTTGATAATTTTGTTGCCGTTTCTGAAAATTTGTGAACATATCCAAACCTTTTGGACAATCTGATATTTTCTTTTCTTTAAGGTGTCTAATATCGGATCTACTACAGAATCGGTTGCAAAAAGTGCTTGGTCCCCTGTTTTTTTTGTGAAAACAGCTTGGTCCCCCTGTTGTTTTCAAAAATATTTTTTGAAAAATATTTGTTTTAAAAAAATTAAAAAAAATAGTTTTGAAAACAACAGGGGGACAAGCTGTTTTTCACAAAAACAGGGGGACCAAGCACTTTTTGCAACCAATTCTGCAGTAGCGACCTAATATCTTACCCAGTTGTCTCCATGTTGAAATTGACCATTTTGTGGATGAAAGCCATCTCTTTCAAGGCATTATTGGCTGAAAAGTGTCTGCAGAGAAGCCTTGCAGCTGCAATAGCTGTGCACCGTACAGCAAAGTTTTGGGCTGTGCACCAAGGCAGAAGCTGGCCAAAAGCTTTTTGTAGGCAAATCTAAAGTTTTTTTGCTGTGTGGTGGATAGACCTGCCGGCGCCGCCGCAATTGTAGAAAAAACTAGGGTTTGCCGAAGAATATTCTCGGAGAATATTCTCAAGAATATTCTCGAGAATATTCTTGTAAGAATCAAGATTCTTACCGACCAACAAAATTGAGAAGAATCTTTTTCACTTTTGTACTGGAAACTGTATTTGTCTTGACACGAATTCGTAAAAATATGAGATGTTTGCTGCAATTTGATCAATTGCCGATTTATGTTGTTACCTATATTCTCTCCAACTTTTCAGCCGCTATGCCGAAGCTAACAAAACCGCTATCTTGGTGCTGGAACTACTTCGATGAAAAGAATGGTGAAAGGGCGTCTACTGCTGAAATTCTGTAACAAGCCATATGTTTCTAACCTGCTACAAGAATGGAGAATCACTTAAAGGTAATAAATATTTAGTTTTGAATTTAGCTTTGTCTTTTGACTTTAGAACTGTAACAAAGTTGGAGCTGAAGCGAGAAGCAGATCGATCGGATGCTGAAGAAGCCTGCAGCTCGTCGTAGCCAAAGCATGTCGCCACCATCCAAGAAACCAAGAGGTCAGAGCCGCGGAAGAATCGTCTCAAGCAACTTCGGCCAGCATCAAACAGTTTCTTCGACTCAACGTCCAAAGATGATCAAGAGGAGCTGGACGTTTTGTTGACTCGGGTTGGTTTACAGTAAAACATTTACTTTTCTTTCTTTACTTGGATTTGGTTTAGCTTTCGCGACCGGAAATATTGCGCCGAATTTCCTCGAGAATCCGTTCTTCAAGCAGTTTTGAACAAGTTGAAGCCGTCTTACAAACTTCCGCATCGCCAGCACAAGTTTGCAAAGATCCTGATTCCGGCAGAGTTCAATAGAGTGCAGAAAAGTTTGGAGGATGCATGCAACAAGGTTTGCTCTTGGTTGTTTATGCATGCTATGGTCTTTATGGTGTTTCAGGCGGACTTTCTCGCAATTTCCTCGGATGGTTGGACAGATGTCAGAGCAACAATATCATCAATGTCGTCGTTTATACTCCGAAGCCCTTCCTCTATGACTCCATCGATGCAAGAAATTGAGGAAACTGTTGTTAATGATGAAATTGATATGTTTCTGAACGATTTTTGATTGGATAGTGTTGAATTGTGGAAAAATAAAGATTTTTACCGATTCTTACTGAAAAAAGATTATTGCCGAGAATATTTCGAGAATATTCTCGAAAAGATTCTTACCGAGAAAATCCCAACCCTAGAAAAAAACTGATTTTTTCAAGGTGTTTCATTAAAAAAATTCCTCATTTTTACGCCACCCTTAATAAAAAAAACAAGGGACAGCAGGCGCCTATCAGCACCAGGGCTGTGCAAACATCCGGAAGTTACATCCGGAGGTGGATGTTTGACCTCCACCTCCAGGCCGGATGTTCGGAGGTGGACGCGGAGGTTCAATTTTTGGTGCGGAGGTGGATGTTTGAATAAACATCCACCTCCGGAAGGTCGGAGGTGGAGGTGGTGAAAATTTGAACATCCGAACCTCCAACCCATCTCCGTTGAGATGTGTCAAAAATTTAAAAATGAAACTCCCGCCTTTTTAAATTTCTTGGCATTTTGTTTAATTACGAAACTTCTCATTTCAGTGATTGAAGAAAACCCATCGTGGTTTGGCAGACTTGGTAGTCAGTTAGTAGAAAGAGTTCCTATGCTTCAAGGAAAGAGTTCCTATGCTTATCTCGTTGCAGTTAAATAAAGTATTATCACCAAATTACGTGAAGGTTAATGGAGGTGGATGTCGAAAAAATTCCGGATGTTGGATGTTGGCGTGGAGGTTAAAAAAATTTTCGCTGGAGATGGATGTCGGACGTGGAGGTTCAACTTTTTTTGGGTATGGAAGTGGATGTTTGGGTAAACATCCACCTCCGGATGTTGGAAGTGGAAGCGGAGATTCAAATTTTTGGGGGTGGAAGTTCGGATGTTGACGTGGAGGTTTGTTTTTGAGCTGCACAGCCCTGATCAGCACCTATATCGTATTTTGAAATTCAAATATAAATCCACTTTTCACTTTGAAAGGGCAAAATCTCAATTTTTTTCACAACAGTTTTCAAATCTAATTGCAAAAGGTCCTCCGCCATTAAAAGAGCTTTCGAATGAGTATAAACATGCAAATAAAAATATTACACTAAAAAAAGTTTTCCTTTGTGACCAAACATGTACTCAAATGCGTTAACCAACCAACCACCCGTCCCGAATACTATACAGAGATTTCAATAAATCTTAATGAAACTCAAAAAAAAATTTGGCGGCGCCTATAGGCACCGAAAAATGCCGAAAATTAAAAAAAAGACCTCAAAAGTAAACAAGCACTGCATAAAATGGCTGTAAAAATTTTGGTACACCCCCTCCCCTTGTCATAAATTCCTGCGTATGCCACTGGATATAAGTATATCTTATATAGTATTTGGCATGTGTGGGTGGAAACGCATTGGATTCGGAGACCAAAAAATGGGTCGTGGAGGAGGAAATCATTTTGCGGGTAAGTCTATTATGTTCCCCAGAATGTCAGCTTTCGTTAAAAAAAAAAGAACGCTAAAAAATTCGCATTTTAAGAGGAGCATGTGCCTATTTTTATGAAAGTTGCCAAAAACCACAGGGGAACAAGGCGTTTTGGGTTGAATCTAGATATACCCCCAAAATAATTTTTTTAAAGTGTTTCCAAACACCCTATAACGACTCAAAATCGCCTCAGGAGCTCTAAAAAGGCATTATTTTTGAGTTCTAGTCTATAAAAAATCGAGTTCTGGGGTCAATTAAAAGTAGCTCATTTAAGCAATTTTTTAGTAGTCAACTAAATAAACCGGCTTTATTTGCAACAAATTTCAAACAGATATGATATGGAGAAACGCCTCAAAGACACCAATCTTTTTTTGCATGACAATTTAAACGATGGACTGCTTCAGCAATGTAGCCTTCAACATTACGTTGAACATAGTTTTGAATACTGGGGCCTACTGCATAGAGAAACTCTGGTATGCATACATTTTTATGCATCCAGAGTCACTTTCGAGTGATTGGTGTTTAAGGTATGTGGGTGTGCGCATCTCAACCCCAAGCAACCAAGCCCCCTACGCCTCCGAAGGGGGCACAGGGGTCTTGGTTGGTTAGAGATGTGCACACCCACATACCTTAGACATAATTCCGAGCAAGACTTTTGATCAAAAACGCATTAAGAGGTACTTTTTGCCAAGTCCCATGTTGAAAAACAGGGTAAAACAGTCAAATGGTCGAAAATTCAAAATGCCCAAAACTCAATTTTTTATAGACCAAAACTCAAAAATAATGCCTTTTTAGAGCTTCTGAGGCGATTTTGAGTCGATATAGGGTGTTTGGAAACACTTTAAAAAAAATGATTTGGGGGGGGGAGTATATCCAAGTAGGGTCCATTATTTGCTGTAGTTAATTGTGTCAAAATGGTCTTGAAAAGATAAGTTAGGGTAGGTAGGTGCCCAGGTAGGGTAGGTTGGTGGTCAGGTACGGTGGATATCCCCCAACCACCGGAACGGGGCCCAAAACACGTAGGTGCACCCTAATCACCAACGTGGGTCTCGATCCACGTGGATACACCCGAACCACCAACGTGGGCCCCGAACTACGTGGATACACCCGAACCAGGAGAAGGGTATCCAGGAAGGGGGTGGCCAAGAGAAATGTAGCAAGGAGGAGGGTACTCAAGTGGGGGTATATGATGGATTAATATTTATGTAATTTTAAAAATACGATAGTGGTGCCGATAGGCGTCTGTTGCTCCTTGTTGGAATATAGTTGGCGAGTGACTAAAATTAATAGACCAGATAGCTCCCTGGCAACCTCTTTTCCCCAGGCACTTGATATGCCGAAATACAACCTAGAGGGGTGGCTGCCGAACGGCCGGAGGTCAAACGGCCCTGGGGGCCAAACTTCCGCAGGGTAAAGCATCCTTCTCCGAGGTTTGACCATATTTTGTTCAAAAAATATAAGTAAAATCACTCCTATATCATACCTGATGTTCAGGTAGAGAGCGGTAGTAGTGCTGCAAAACATTTACCCAAGAGGAAATACTGCCAATCCTCTTGCTTGCCAGCTGAAAAAAATTCTCAAATTCACATTATTTGTACACTTTCAATTAAAATAAAAATCACTTCAGATTCCAAACCAACAAACTTATCAAAAAGGTCCGGGTATTTGGTGCAAATTCTCAAAGTGATCCACTCCACCAATAGTTTGATGGAAAATTGCTGGCTTGTGTCCAAAATAGCCTGCACACAATACTGGAACAATTGTTCAGCTATTGCCTGGAAAATACACGGTACTTTTATAGTTAACCCCCCCATACTCGGATTTTTTGAAAAGTGACTCAAAATCAGTTCCCGAACTCATTTTTCTGCTCTACACAATAAAAGAAGGAGGCGCTACCGGGTTACCACCCCCAAATGAAATTTTTGAACTTTTTCAAAACACCATTTTAACCATTTTAAGCATTTCCTACACGCTGAACACGATAAAAAAAGAGTTTTCACCTACTTTTTTCTATAAAAAGTCGATTTTTTTAAATCTTGGTAAACTTGGTAAATCAGATGTTGAGGGTACCTTGACCCCAAAAAGATGGAATTTGACATAGTTTTGTTAACTGGGGCCTACCGCATAAAGAAACTCTGGTATGCATATGTTTTTATGGATGCAGAGTCACATTCAAGTGATTTATGTCTAAGGTATGTGGGTGTGCGCATCTCAACCCCCCGAAGGGGCTTGGTTGCTTGGAGTTGAGATGCGCACACCCACATACCTTAGACACAAATCACTCGAAAGTGACTCTGGATGTATAAAAACATATGAATACCAGAGTTTCTACATGCGGTAGACCATAGAAAGTAAAAACCTGTTAAAAATCTATCATTTTTATCTTCATTCGACTCGAAAAGTGCTAAAATTTGGTGAAAAGTACCCTAAAATGACACTATATCCCTGAGGGTAAGAGGCAAAATTTTTTTGACAAAATTAAAAATTTTTTAATCAGAAAGTGTTCAGAAATCTTTCTTTTATCGTGTAGAGCAGAAAAAGGAGTTCGAGAAGTGATTTTTGGTCACTTTTCAAAAAATCCGAGTATGGGGGGAACTATAAAAGTGACAAATGAACTGTGGTTGAATTATGAACGCAACAAAACCTGATCAATGTAGTCCACCACCAGAAGCAACAGTTGCATTAGACGAGTCTTTTGTCTGTGGGCTAGCGATAAGCCATAGGATCTGAACTACTTGTTTAGATATTTTTACAAGGCTGTAACTAAAAGCGGAACAGCAAATACTGAGTTCCAACAGAAAATTTGAACTTTTCTATTTTGACCCCCACCACTCGATTGAACTTGCCCCCACCACTCGATTGAACTTGACCCCCACCACTCGATTGAACTTGACCCCCACCACTCGATTGAACTTGACCCCACCACTCGATTGAACTTGACCCCACCACTCGATTGAACTTGCCCCCACCACTCGATTGAACTTGACCCCACCACTCGATTGAACTTGACCCCACCACTCGATTGAACTTGCCCCCACCACTCGATTGAACTTGCCCCCGCCACTCGATTGAACTTGACCCCCACCACTCGATTGAACTTGACCCCACCACTCGATTGAACTTGACCCCACCACTCGATTGAACTTGACCCCACCACTCGATTGAACTTGCCCCCACCACTCGATTGAACTTGCCCCCGCCACTCGATTGAACTTGACCCCACCACTCGATTGAACTTGACCCCCACCACTCATTGAACTTGCCCCCACCACTCGATTGAACTTGACCCCACCACTCGATTGAACTTGACCCCCACCACTCGATTGAACTTGACCCCCACCACTCGATTGAACTTGACCCCCACCACTCGATTGAACTTGACCCCACCACTCGATTGAACTTGACCCCACCACTCGATTGAACTTGACCCCCACCACTCGATTGAACTTGACCCCACCACTCGATTGAACTTGCCCCCACCACTCGATTGAACTTGCCCCCACCACTCGATTGAACTTGACCCCCACCACTCGATTGAACTTGCCCCCACCACTCGATTGAACTTGACCCCCACCACTCGATTGAACTTGACCCCACCACTCGATTGAACCCCCACCACTCGATTGAACTTGCCCCACCACTCGATTGAACTTGACCCCACCACTCGATTGAACTTGACCCCACTCGATTGAACTTGCCCCCACCACTCGATTGAACTTGACCCCCACCACTCGATTGAACTTGCCCCACCACTCGATTGAACTTGACCCCACCACTCGATTGAACTTGCCCCCACCACTCGATTGAACTTGCCCCCACCACTCGATTGAACTTGCCCCCGCCACTCGATTGAACTTGGCCCCACCACTCGATTGAACTTGACCCCCACCACTCGATTGAACTTGCCCCCACCACTCGATTGAACTTGCCCCCACCACTCGATTGAACTTGACCCCCACCACTCGATTGAATTTGACCCCCACCACTCGATTGAACTTGACCCCCACCACTCGATTGAATTTGACCCCACCACTCGATTGAACTTGACCCCCACCACTCTATTGAACTTGACCCCCACCACTCGATTGAACTTGACCCCACCACTCGATTGAACTTGACCCCACCACTCGATTGAACTTGACCCCACCCTCGATTGAACTTGACCCCCACCACTCGATTGAATTTGACCCCCACCACTCGATTGAACTTGACCCCCACCACTCGATTGAACTTGACCCCCCACTCGATTGAACTTGACCCCCACCACTCGATTGAACTTGACCCCACCACTCGATTGAACTTGACCCCCACCACTCGATTGAACTTGCCCCCACCACTCGATTGAACTTGACCCCACCACTCGATTGAACTTGACCCCACCACTCGATTGAACTTGCCCCACCACTCGATTGAACTTGACCCCACCACTCGATTGAACTTGCCCCCACCACTCGATTGAACTTGCCCCCGCCACTCGATTGAACTTGACCCCACCACTCGATTGAACTTGCCCCCACCACTCGATTGAACTTGCCCCCGCCACTCGATTGAACTTGACCCCACCACTCGATTGAACTTGACCCCCACCACTCGATTGAACTTGCCCCCACCACTCGATTGAACTTGACCCCCACCACTCGATTGAACTTGACCCCACCACTCGATTGAACTTGCCCCCGCCACTCGATTGAACTTGACCCCACCACTCGATTGAACTTGCCCCCACCACTCGATTGAACTTGCCCCCGCCACTCGATTGAACTTGACCCCACCACTCGATTGAACTTGACCCCCACCACTCGATTGAACTTGCCCCCACCACTCGATTGAACTTGCCCCACCACTCGATTGAACTTGACCCCACCACTCGATTGAACTTGACCCCACCACTCGATTGAACTTGACCACTCGATTGAACTTGACCCCCACCACTCGATTGAACTTGCCCCCACCACTCGATTGAACTTGCCCCCACCACTCGATTGAACTTGACCCCACCACTCGATTGAACTTGACCCCACCACTCGATTGAACTTGCCCCCACCACTCGATTGAACTTGCCCCCACCACTCGATTGAACTTGACCCCACCACTCGATTGAATTTGACCCCCACCACTCGATTGAACTTGACCCCCACCACTCGATTGAATTGCCCCCACCACTCGATTGAACTTGACCCCACCACTCTATTGAACTTGACCCCACCACTCGATTGAACTTGACCCCCACCACTGATTGAACTTGCCACCACTCGATTGAACTTGACCCCACCACTCGATTGAACTTGACCCCACCACTCGATTGATTTGACCCCACCACTCGATTGAACTTGACCCCCACCACTCGATTGAACTTGACCCCACCACTCGATTGAACTTACCACTCGATTGAACTTGACCCCACCACTCGATTGAACTTGACCCCACCACTCGATTGAACTTGCCCCCGCCACTCGATTGAACTTGCCCCACCACTCGATTGAACTTGACCCCACCACTCGATTGAACTTGCCCCCACCACTCGATTGAACTTGACCCCCACCACTCGATTGAACTTGCCCCACCACTCGATTGAACTTGACCCCCACCACTCGATTGAATTTGACCCCCACCACTCGATTGAACTTGACCCCACCACTCTATTGAACTTGACCCCACCACTCGATTGAACTTGACCCCCACCACTCGATTGAACTTGACCCCACCACTCGATTGAACTTGACCCCACCACTCGATTGAACTTGACCCCACCACTCGATTGAATTTGACCCCACCACTCGATTGAACTTGACCCCACCACTCGATTGAACTTGACCCCACCACTCGATTGAACTTGACCCCCACCACTCGATTGAACTTGACCCCACCACTCGATTGAACTTGACCCCACCACTCGATTGAACTTGACCCCACCACTCGATTGAACTTGACCCCACCACTCGATTGAACTTGACCCCCACCACTCGATTGAACTTGACCCCCACCACTCGATTGAACTTGACCCCACCACTCGATTGAACTTGACCCCACCACTCGATTGAATTTGACCCCACCACTCGATTGAACTTGACCCCCACCACTCGATTGAACTTGACCCCACCACTCGATTGAACTTGACCCCACCACTCGATTGAACTTGACCCCCACCACTCGATTGAACTTGACCCCACCACTCGATTGAACTTGACCCCACCACTCGATTGAACTTGACCCCCACCACTCGATTGAATGACCCCACCACTCGATTGAACTTGACCCCACCACTCGATTGAACTTGACCCCCACCACTCGATTGAACTTGACCCCCACCACTCGATTGAACTTGACCCCCACCACTCGATTGAACTTGACCCCACCACTCGATTGAACTTGACCCCCACCACTCTATTGAACTTGACCCCACCACTCGATTGAACTTGACCCCCACCACTCGATTGAACTTGACCCCCATCATTCCGCCTTGGGGTTACATTTTCAATACCAATAACTTTTCGCACAAAAAGTGTATAATAAATTGTTTTTGAGTCTTTTTAATCATTTTTATGCAAAATTATCATTGGTATTTAAAAATGTAAAAAATTGCCTTGGTCCCCCAAGCTGAATTGACTGGTGGGTGTTAGGTTCAATTGAGTGGTGGGGGTTAAGTTCAATTTAACCCTAAAATAAATTACCGTGTTTTGAAGTCATCAATTATGCTAGATGCTTCAATAATTTTTTGAATAAAATGATTTGCTGCTTCAGAACTTTGTGTAAATTCGGCAGTAGATGGTTGCTGTGAAATGAGGAAAATAATGCAGGAAATAGCATTAAGCCTTGTGATGTGTGCCGCCTGGTGAATCCTGCAAAATTAGGATGTTAGTTAAGTCTCTTTTTTCTAATTATTTTTTCCAACTAATTTTGTGGATATTATCATTTATAAGTTAATCCTCAAATTGATGCCAGAGAGGAGGGCTACATTTTGCGTATAAAGTTGTAAATCACCGTGTCTGCAAAATTTACTGAAAAACTAAAATTTTCAAAAATTTTCGTATTCCTGGATTATTTTTTCAGAACTTTTGGTTTTTCAGTAAATTTTGCAAACATGGTCATTCACAACTTCATACGCAAAATGTAGCCCTTCTCTCCGGCATCAATTTGAGCATTAACTTGTAAATAATAATATCCACAAAATTATTTGGAAAATTGTATGTAGCAAACTAATTAATTAAAGATGTAACAGTTTTGGCTATACATATTTTTGGCGGAAACTTTTTGGCTGAAAAAATAGTTACCGTATTTCCTCCAATAACTCCCGGGGGGGAGTTATTTTTCGATCGACCCCTGGACCCGGGAGTTATTAGAGACCCGGGAGTTATTGGAGACCCGGGAGTTATTTTTCAGTTCACAATATTGGAAATCTTAGAAAACATAGAAAACAATAAATGATATTTTATGAGATGAAAACAAAAAATAATAACGATCAATCTGTTTCAACAACACAATCATCAAAATTTAGTGAGTTATCGCTCAAGTATCCGTTTTCTTCATCTTCTTCAGCATCCACCTCTTTTTCCTGATTGCGCTCCTCATCCTGCCATGCTCGAGCATCCTGCAGCATAAGCCGACCTTCTGGCACTTGCCCCTCTTCTTTCAAGCAATGGATGAGATGATCTTCACTTCCATCATGGCACACAGTTAAACCACAATCTTAAAAATAATAGCCACTGAAGAAAAAAACCTGAAGAAAAAAACTGAAGAAAATTCACCTTTAAACGACTTAGCAATCATCTCCTTTGGCAGCGATTCCCATGCTAGGCAGATCCATTCCAAGTACACATCCATTGAGGCAGGACGGCGATTGCCCTTGGCTGTCCATTCCATTCGATCCTCATTCATGATCCAGGTGTTGTAAAATTCTTGCAGTTTCGCTTTAAATGGTCCGTTCCATACAACGTCCGGCGCCTGAACAAACGAGTAAATCTAAAACCATTACAGCATTTGACCTGAATACTAACCTGAATATATTTCGTACAACCCCCTGGAATCACTGCTGTATGAAGAGCCAGCTAACGCAATTGTTCCTTAGTAGCCGTGCTTGTATGACAACGAAAGGCATCCCAGACCAACAAGCGTTTTCTGAACAGATCCCTCCCAAAAGTGCGATGCAGATAATCGGCTGTCAACGTGTCGTCCATCCAGGTTTTGCCGGCCCACGAAAGATTTAGCTTGTTTTTGTACTTCTCAGCAATTCTGGCATCCAGTCTCTTACTCGGTAACAGAACAAAAGGCTTCATCTTGTTTCCATTTGAGTCGGCTGTTAGCATGACTGTCACATGCATTTTATCGTGTCCTGTTGTCAGCACTGAGACCTGGAATCATTTAATTATGAAAGATACGAAGCACTAAACAAACCTTTTTGCCCCAAGTTCATCCACGCATTTCCCACCAGCTGGATCTAACCACACATCTGTCTCATCACAAGCATAGATTTTCTGATAGCTGAAAAGAAACCTAACAAGAGTACTGAAACAACGGATCTTACTTATTGTTTTGGCGCTGCTTTGACACGAACATAATGAAATCAACTAGCTTTTGTGCATATTCTCGAGGAGGCTTTTGGCAGACTGTAGTAGGGATTCGGAGACGGAAGTTATGCCTCTTCAAGAATTTTTCTAACCAACCTTTGCTAGCCTGGAATACATCGTTGTGAAAAGATCGTGACAAAAAAAATCAAACTTTGAATTGTGCTTCGACCAATTCTGCGTTATACATGCGCTCGCCCTGTTGCTGTATAATCTTGCGAGAAACGCGGTGCTTCTGTAGCCGATGTTGCCGAATCCACTGAGCCAGCTGGTTATCAATATCTGCAAACGTCAGCTTTCTTCCACCACCAGCCAGTCGCTTTTTGCCTTTTCCGTTCGTAGATGATTCACTGCAAATAAATAATCAAAAAGGTAAAAAATGAAACAATACCATTGCAGTTTGATTTGCTTTTCCTTGCTGACCCAGTCACGAACAGTTTTTTCATGGACAGAAAATTTTTTAGCAGCGTTTGTTTTGGACACATCACTTGCATGTTTGATTACTTTTAGCTTGAATTCATTCGTATACGACTTCAACTTTCTTGGAGTATTCGATACTTCATCAGCATCCAAAAGGTTAGCGAGATCAGCTTCTTTCATTCTAGCTGAAAGAAAAAGAGTATGGTTTGTGACATTTTTATAGCAATAATCAGATGCAGAAATCACGTGAATTCAAACTTCAATGTATGAAATTCGTTCATTTAGAAAATTTGTGTAGGTGAAACTGCCTTCTGAACCCGGGAGTTATTAGAGACCCGGGAGTTATTTTTCGATCAACCACTGAACCCGGGAGTTATTAGAGACCCGGGAGTTATTGGAGACCCGGGAGTTATTGGAGGAAATACGGTATCTCATTTTTCTCACTAAAAAATAAGTTAACTGAGGGTCTTTTATGACCAGTATGATTCCGACCAGTATGAGCCAGACGTAAAATTATAAATTAGGTCGAGCTCATATTGGTCAGGTTTCAGGATTTTGCCAGAAAAAGACCACAAAAGGCATTCTCGTTTTCAGTTTTTTTCACTGAAAAAATAGTTAACTTATTTGTTAGTGAGAAAAATGAGATAACTAATTTTTCAGTGAGAAAATCTTTTCATTTTGGAAACACTGGTTCTGGTGCTGTGGATATCTAAAAATCAGAAATTAAAAAAATGTAAGAGTCACTATTAAGACGAATTTACGGAAGGCTTGTATGGCCGAGTGGTTGAGAGTTTCGCGTCTGCGTGGAATGTCTCAGGTTCGAAGCCTGTTCGATGACGATACAATTCACCAAGATCTCAGATCAAATAATGACGATTCCAACAATGCACTACCATCTGAGAATGGCTTTTCGACTTTTTGTTCCCTTGCGTAAAAGCCCAAGTGCACCCCCCAATCAACAGGGGGGACAAGGCAAAATATGGAAAAAATCAACAGGGGGACCAAGGCAAAATTTGCAACCGATTCTGCAGTAGCGCCAAATACCGTATTATCTCTAATAAGCGTCCCTTCTCTAATAAGCGCCCCCCCTCTACTTTGAGGGTCTGTATTTCTGGGCAGAGCAAATATTTTGGAAAGCTGTTTTTTGCATTTTCTTAACTCCCACGAGCTCTACCGATTCCACTTTTTAGATTTTGGTTGTGCCCGGAAAAATCTCGAGATCGACCCAAAATTTTTCCGATTTGAGGAGGGTTGAAAAATAAGCGCCTACGGGGCGCTTATTAGAGATAATACGGTAGTCTAACTTATGATCATTTCTTAGTAGCCATAAATTTACCATGTACCATAAAGTTGGTGACGATTTGGATTTTTTGAGGAAATTTTAACATTTGGAGTGTCAAAAATTTTTTGACAAATATAATGATAAAAAATGCAAAAGCACACAAATAATGCGTGCTTCTGAAAAAAAATCTGAGTTAAACTCACAAAAATATTTTCTTCCTGGGCATGGACTCAGCAAGTCTTGAGGTGTTAGAACTGCCAGAATAAGTCATTTGGTAAGCGGCGGAAAGAGTTTGAGCATCTTTTTTTTGAATTGGACCAAATATGGCCAGTTGGATCAGGTAGCGTGTCCATCTATTGAGTTCCAGGTGTTTTCTTGCTTTCAGCAACGCCTCAGATATTACCACAGCCATTGGCAAATTAGCTGATGATTCCTCCATTAACATATCAAACAAACTCTAAAAAACTTGAAATTTTGCGGCCGATTTGCAAAGTTGCTACCGTGATCTGTTCAACCACTTCATTGTCCGAACTTTTAAGTATGTTTTCTTGCATTAGCACCTCCAAAACTATTTCTACAGCCTTCAAGTAATTTTTGGTTCGTCTTTTCTGGTCCAACACCATTTGGAGTCTTTGCACAATGCATGTGAGCAAAAAACAATTCAGATTTTGCATCTGAAATAAATTTTGCGTCTGTTGAGATTTGAATTGTTCAAGCTTCAATTTGAACGGTAGTTGAGCAAACACTAGACTTAAAACTTTTGTAGTACCGTATTTTTTAATAGTCTATCTGGGTTTTCACAGAGCTCAATAACTTCAAACAGAAAATTTCAGACTACTACTACTGGTACAGTCAAACCTCGGTTGATCGGCACCCCTGGGGATAGGTCTCACTTGAGGGTGCCTAATAAATCTTTGTGCCCGATAACTGGAGTGTCAGTTGACAGAGAATAAGCCAATCTCAGCCAAATGAAGGGCTTGGTATAGAATCCCCACGCAGAGTGCTCGGATGGAAGAGATAACTTCATATTCGTGTTTCTCGACCACGATTTCATGAAAAGCCGGCTGTTTTTAATTCTGAGAAAAAAATTTTCGAACCACAGGGGGGTATCATGGTTTTTTTAGTCAAAATTTGAAAATTTTAAATTGGCGCCTTTTGAATTTTAAAAGGATTAAGGGCTTAATGGGAGGGGAAGGGAATAAAAGGGGGCCACTAATCACACAGGGCCCACTAACAAGAAGATGTTGAACATTGTTTTGAATACTGGGGCCTACCGCATAAATAAACTCTGGCATGCATGCTTTTTCATGCATCAGCAGTGATTTGTCAGCATCTCAACTCAAGTCATTCATCCAGAGTAACTTCAAGTGATTTGTGTCTAAGGTATGTGGGTGTGCGCATCTCAACTCAAGCTTTCCATTCATCAGAGTCACTTTCAAGTGATTTGTGTCTAAGGTATGTGGGTGTGCGAATCTAACTCAAGCTTCTCCATTCATCCATAGTCACTTTCAAGTGATTTGTGTCTAAGGTATGTGGGTGTGCGCATCTCAACTCCAAGCTTCTCCATTCATCCAGAGTCACTTTCGAGTGATTTGTGTCTGAGGTATGTGGGTGTGCGCATCTCAACTCCGAGAGATGCATCAGAGATGCGCGCACTCACTTGCCTTAGACATGATTCCGAGAAGTACTCTAGATCAAAAATGCATATAGAGTCTCTTTGAGTTGAAAAACATGGTAAAAAGACATTAATTTGCATAAAATATCTAAAGCTATAATTTTTTCTTAATTTTGCCAATACAGCCCTTAAAAATCCCTTTAAAATTCAAAAGGCGCCAATTTGAATTTTTCAAATTTTGACTAACCCATGATAACCACCTGTGGTTCGAAAAAAATTTCTTTTCTCAGAATTAAAAAAACAGCCGGCTTTCTCATGATATCGGGGTTGAGAAACACGAATATGAAGTTATCTCCTGGGGGGAATGGACACGTAGTGTTAGAGTCCAATTTTCGGGTGTGAGTCAGGGATCTCATTGACTCCGAACCTTACTATCCCTAGACGGGCCTTAAAATCCAACTCATATGGATTGTACGTATATATGCCTAATTAGCGAAATATCTAACCTCAGCTACCACAATCTTCACCATCTTCAAAACAATATTGCGACTGTAGAATTGAGTGACTTGGATGAGCCAGTCCAGCAATATTCTTGTAACCTGCTCTCCTTTTGACCTAATTTGCTCCAATCCACCACCCATGCCAATATATTGCAAAAGAAATTCTAACTGTTGAATTTTTAGATATTCTTGGTCCGTGGTCAGCTCTTCTTTTTCTGAGTTTTGGTTTCCTTTTGCAAACATGATATCTGCTAGATTCTCGGCAATGCTTGAAAGGTATGGTAGATCCAGGTGTTGTTTGGAGCACAGTGACAGGCATTCAAAAGCTGCACCAAACAAGCATCCTTGGTGTTCATCGGACAAAGAGGTGGTTTGCAGACCTGAAAGAAATTTAAAATCACACAAGTCAACCTCTGACATATAAACAAAATCAGGGTCGGATTCTAACTCAACTTTGGCCGTAATTTACTGTTTAGGAGGTTTTCCTGCCTTGGTTCTCTTGCTAAATTTTGGCTGCAACTCAAATGCGCCTTCAAAATTCTGAATGTAGCCCTTTTCCCCTTTCCTATAACACAAACCACACCAATCCACCCCCTGGGTGCAGGGAGGAGCGGGGTGGAGATAATAGTTTTTTTGCGGGAGGGGGTGTGTAGGTTGGGGATGTGTTGATAGGGGGCGAGGTATAAGGAAAATTCGGTCGGAGGGAAGCCAAGCCTACTAAATACCCTCAAACCACTCCAAACCACCCCTAAACACCTAAAACCACCCCAAAACCCCTCAAATGGCCTGAAACCACTCTAAATCGGTAGTTTAACCTATTTAAGGGATGCTATGGATGGTTAGGCGTCTTTGAGGTAGTTTGGGCGGTTAGGCGTGGTTTAGAGTGGTTTGGAGTGGTTCAAGGTAGTTGGGGGTGGTTTGGAGTGCAGGCTAGTTTGAGGTGGTTTAAATTGGTGTTAGGTGCACCTATAATCACATGATGAAGCCAACTTGTGTTGGGATTGGGCAATAAAAAAATAGCTGCGCAAATGACAGTTGAAAGTGAGACAATTTCAATTGTTGGAACACTATCAACTTTCACTTTCAACTCTTGGAATAGGCTTCAGGGCTACACGATGGTGCAAAACTTGACTTTCAAATTGACTTTTTAGCCCTTATCGGCAATTTATTTTGACTTTTGTCAAAAAAATAAATAAAAAGAAGTTCAGATATCGAGTGTGACCATCCACCTCGAATAAGACTAAACAGTGTAACCAAATGGGTAATTCCTACCGTACACTGGGCGGAGGTCCTCTTGTCTTGTTAGAGACTGTGCGCGTATTATAGTAAGTGGGGAGGAAATGAGATTCTGGCACCTCTTATTGTGAACCTGGAACTTTTAGGAAAAATAGCAGGTTAAAACATAATATCCAAAAAAATCAGGCCAGATTTACAATAACAGATGCCAGAAGCTCTATTATTTTTGAAGGGGTGGGTGTGTAGGCATACTTGAGTGGGCGTGTTCAGCAGACCTGCCCTGAAGGCTATAAATTTTTTTACAAATATGAATTTGGAAATTCATTCATCCTACAAGGATAATGGTGTGTAAAGTGAACTTTGACGATGGAAGGTTTTGCAAAACATTATTTTCAGTCGGCTCGAGTTACAGGCGATACTGGCGTTGGGGCCAAGAATCTCGGCTTCTCAATCTCGCTCTCTCGGTCGTCTTGAATTCGTTTTCCTGTTTTCTCGCTTCGTCAAAAATTGTCATATTTTTACTGGAGGATACGGTCATACTGGAGGATACGGTGCAGCCAGTTGATATTTTACAAAATTTATCGATGACGAATTGGCCGAACGACCCTGACAGCTTATATGAGCAATGCGCAAATGCCTGAAATTTTTGCGTTGGTTTTAAAAAATTTTCATTTAGTATATTTGTGATCGCAATGACCGAGCTGGAGTGTCGCATGAGCGTGTTTCTTCGAGATCCCGTCAATATTCGCTGTCTACTCATCAAGGTTGGTTTTTTTTTTTGTTTCAAGCGTTGGGTTCTGCATTACTTCACGTACAATCATAGAAGAAAATTTTGAAAGTGTGATTGACATTTGATTGCTATGATTGACAAATAGTGTTGTCACAGTAATTTTGTATGAATCGTAATATTTTAAAGAAATCCAAATAATTTTTTTTTCAATAAATGAGTGCACTATTGCCCCAAGAGACTTGGTATGAAATTGTGCAATACTTGGACATCTCAACTTGCTGGAGATTGGAGTATTTGCAGAAAACATTGATTCCTTCAATGGCTAATCACGTCTACCATCTGCAAAGAGCCATTGTATATTTTTTCAAGTGTATTCCATAAAACTTTAATTTAAGGATAAGGAAGAATCGACCAAAAAACTTAATGCGCTCCTGTTCAAAGCCTACGAAGACGAATATTTCACAGATGTGCAGTTCGACTGCCTTCTTAAATTGGTAATTTCAAGAAATCGTGTCCCCTTTGCAAATTTCACATGTTTGTTTAGCTGGACGTCGCTAAGGAGTGCTTGACCAAGGAAGATGATTCTGTTCTGCCTTATCGCAGCCCTATGAGCGAGCGTTTCAATGATTTAATGGACTTGGTAATTGATGATGATCTTGTCGATTATGTTTCAGATGGCAATCATTTGGTAACTTTGCACGGATTTTTTTCTATTGGTAAATTTAAGTTTTAGTCCAAAGTCAATGCCTACTGCGAGATGATTAAGCTAGTGGACCAGATAAAGAATGAGGGTGGAGTGTTGGGATACCACATGTATTTTATTTATTTGACGGTAATATTTATACTGATTTTGATTTCTACTCAGTTGTTTTCCTTATTTAGACTGCTGGATTCTTCTCGGAAGAAGATACTCTTGCGCTTGCCAACCGTTCAGGACATATTTCGCTGCCTCAAAAAGAATATTGTAGCCATGCGGACAAATCTGCTATTCGAGTTGAGTACCTGTGTTCAAATATTTGGATGTGGAATCGCAGAGCAGATGTTGACAATAATTTTAAAGGGATAGATGTAATAATCATAAGAAACTTTGAGTAAGATACCAAATACTTCCTTTTCAGGTCTATTTTCGCAAAAGCTTTCTCGAAGGTGTGAAGGAGACTATGCATTTGTTTGTCATGACATTAAAGGTAACATATTCTGTCTTTTTCGCATATTCTAACACTCGCACGTTTCAGTGTGAAAAGGACAAGTTGGAAAGCATCGTTTCCCCATTAGGCAAGCAAAGCAAGGAATGGAATGCCCTCAATTCGACTGTGATTACTAGTTGGCCAGACAACGGAGTTAGGCTTTTGTGATGATTTTCGGTAGTGATATTTCACTAATCCTTGTACTTTAAGGTGTATCTAATTCAACAGCGTACAGAGATGGATCCCTCAGTGCAAGTCCACGAGTTTATCAATTTGGTCAAAGTTGGTGTTTTCTTTAGATTTTATGCGCCACCAATCCAGTTTTCAGGTTAAAAATCGTCATCATAAAACCACTTTTGCTTGGACTGGAAGTGTGCATGCTGGTTATGCTGGAATGGCCGGTGCTGTGAGATCTCACTCGCACATTAGTGGATGTACGCTAAAATTGGTTGACTCTGATTCGGGATCTACAGAAATCCGTCTTCTCTACAATCACTGCATGGATGTCTCTTCGGGAAGCCGTCACGAAAAACAAGCTGAAGAAGAGATGGTGAAGTGGATCTTGAGCACCATCAGAAAACTGAGCGTCCTCGCTCAATAAATTGTTTGAAAACAAATTCATTTGTCGTTGCGGTTGTTAGAATTTGCCGAATAGAATCTTTGACAAGTTGGTCTTTTAGGTGCGGGTCAGGACAAAAGGTCCCCGCCGAAAGGTCCCCGCCAAAAGGTCCCCGCCCAAAAGGTCCCCGCCAAAAGGCCCCCACAGATAATTTTTAATATATGGCCGGGGATCTTTTGACCGGGGACCTTTTTGCCGGGGACCTTTCGGCGGGGACTTTTTGGTGGGGACCTTTTGGCCGGGGCCTTTTGGGGTGGACCATTTTTGGTGTTATTGCAGCTATTGATTCAAATTTCAATGTCAGTTTTCGTGTTTCATATTTCTTGTAAGAGTTCTGATAGAATAGGTTGATCAGGGCTTCCAAGTGCGCAGACTTCTCGTCATTTTGTTGATTTTGAATTAATTAAAACCGGTGATATTTGACGGTTTTGACTTGGAAGATCCGGTCAAGACATGGCTAGAATGGGATATCAATGTCGAAGTAGGTAGCAGTGCTTACAATGGAGCGTCCGACTTCCTACATCTGACTTTGACATCTGACTTCCGAACTCATCAGGTCGCTGCCCGTCGTGTTCTATAAATGCCTTTCATTGAAGAATCAAATCCGCACAAAGAAACCAGATTGAGTTGAAAAATTCAAGACAAAACCAAATTGGAGAAACATCGACTGAGAAGTGTTGCATCACCCGACACACTCACTGGGTCTTGCTTCTACCAATTTCAAATTGTTTCGTTCAATGCAGAATACGATGCGCGAGAAAGAGTATGCGAATAAGCTGAAAATTTGTTTCATGGGATCTCAAAGACATCCAGTTTCTTCGTTCGCTTCTATACGGATTTTATTTGACGATAGGCGGCAGTTACAGCAGATAAAGGGAAGTATTCACCGGACGATTGATTTGTTATCGCATCGTAAAAATTTAGTTGTAACCGCTAATAAACCGCTAGTAAACCGCTAATCGAAAAAAAATCAAAAACAAATTTGTTTACGGGTGGTCGCGCACTTTCTGAACAACCTGATATATGGCCCCTGTCCCCACTTTTGTCTTTAAGCCAAATTTCGAGCCATTTTTTGCAAACCTATGTTCGACATCTCACCAGAACACTAGAGTACAACATCTTAGCTTGCTTTCAAGCGCGAACAAAACAATCAAACTTGCTTCTAAAAAAAATTTTCTTGCCCTCCAAATTGAAGATGGTGGATTTTAGCCTGGATTCGGGTGGATTTTTGTGTTCAAGCCCGATTTTCGGTTTTCTTTAAATTTACAACTATTTATAGGTTCAAACACGACGGAGGCGCCGATAGGCGCCTGCTGCCCCTAGTATACTGTAATTTTTCTAATAGCTCGATCTAATAGCTCGAATAGCTAATAGCGAATCGGTCCACACACGGATTGGTCCACACTTTTCAAATTCGTGCATTTTTGCAAGAATTCAAACTTATCAGTCTGAACCAACCAAACCAAGTGGTCGTCCACTTGGTGCGATTTTTTTTTACGTTTTTCATGTTCCACAACCTGTTTTCTGGACTAACTCGGGCATGCTGAAGATAGTTTGATAGTGGTAAAATGCAGCTTTGTAGGGTATTTTTTGAGTATTGGGCAATAATTGATTTTACCAAAACTCTATTTTACCAAAACTCAAAAAACCTGTTATTAAAATCAAGACCCCGCCCCCCTCTTTTTCTTGTTGAATAGGGCTGAATTTTCTTTAGTTTTGAATTTTTGTTTAAATTTAAAACGAAGCTCTAGGCAAAGGGCAGGCCAGTGCAAAAACGTGTACCGTATTTCCTCTTATTAGCGCACCCCCCTGATTCAAAATCGTGTTCTAGGCATCGTGTTTTGATGAACTTTTGATTGCTTCTCTCAAGCAAGTTACCACCCATTTTGTAGCTAGAAAGATGAGCTACAAAATGGGTGGTAACTTGCCTGAGAGAAGCGATCAAAAAGCTCATCAAAAACACGATTTTGAATCAGGGGGGTGTGGTGCGCTAATTAGAGGAAATACGGTATTTGTCAAACAAATAAATTCAAACCTGTTCGAGAAAGGAAAAAATGCATTCAACCAGTTTAATATTCTGCCTGGTAGCATCTAATGACCCCTGACCAGCTTGTTGATTCAAGAATTTTAGAAGCGGGAGATATACTGTTTGGCTGCTGAAGCGTGCAAAACCTGCCTAAAAACCAACAGTGTACGGAAATTTTTTCTTGCACACACCAACCTTAGCACCAGCCAAGGAAAAAAGTCTAGTCAGAGCATACGTCTGGACTATTTCACTAAAAGATTCCACACCACTACCACCATCAAGTGGCTGATGCATCCACAAAACCAGCAAAATATCCACTTTTTTGTAGTCAGGCACCTCGCATTCAATCATTTCCACAATAGAGGACTCCAGTTCAGCCAGCAATTCAGTTGCAATACCACCGTTTTCAGCCAAGAGCCAGGCAAGTGGTGCGGAAACACCAAGTTCTACATCATTTCTAAAAGGCACCAGACTGCATTCGACCTCAGCCAGGACATTTGATTCAAAGTCCAAATAGTGGTTTAGAACAACTGTAGGATTGAAAATGTTATTAAGTTCGGATAGTTGTTCGGCCAGCTTCTGGAGTATGGCTTTGCGAGCACCTGCACAGTTAGGAATAGTTTTGAAAAGCGAAGGCACCAGCCAGACTGTTTCCTCACTCTAAAATTTGGAGAAAGTAATACAGTCAAACCTGTCTATATAACGTCACCCTTCGGGACCCAGCCAAGGTTTAAATTATAGAGAGCGTGACGTTATACAGAGGTTTGATTAAAAGGGGTCTAAACCAAGAGACAAGGAACAAAGAGACATGAAACAAATGCGCTTTATTCGGCATAAACGAACTCAATTCAATCCAAAGCTCTCCGAAATCGTTGGCACAAACTCAGCCTCGGCAAAACAATTCCTGATCGTCGTAGCGCTCACCCGCTCCCATGCACTTTGGACGAGGTGGAGAGAATCGAGAAGATTGAACTGATCTCCTTCTTTTTCTCCACAGGTATGGCCGTACGCTTGCGTTTCTGCTCTGACATGATTCTTCTCTGAAACTTGAATTTTTTGAACGGAAGTGACGTTATTCAGAGGGAGTGGGTGACGTTATAGCGGACGAAGTTATGTCGTTTTATACAACATTTTGGCGGGGATTTACGAAGCTGACGTTATAGAGAGCGTGACGTTATAGATAGGTTTGACTGTAGTGAGAATGTGGAAATTGGAAATAAGTTGCAAGCCATACCCATTGAGTCAGTCGGAAAAGCATTTGGAAGAAATTGGCAACAGTGACTATTCTGAGCGGAGCATACTGCATTTGGTCCAGTTGGACAAATACATGCCTAAATTTGTTTGGGACAATTTTTTACAGTCTAACAGAAATTCTAATTGCTAAAGATCTGGTAGAATTGACCAACTTTGGGTTTTAGCCGTTACCGAAAAATATTTTATGAGTTTACCTATGATCATATTTACTGAAAAATAGCACACCTGAGGTCACCGAAATCATTTTTAGTCAGCAGGGGGGCCGCCTTCCAAAAATATCAGTGAATGGGATATGAAGAAGAGAGCACATGGGTTCCACCTCACACAAAACAATTTGAATATGTGTTTGTAGAAAATTTCTGAAAACAAGTCCATATTGCAAAAATAAATAAAATTAAAATTATTCAGAAAAGTATACTTCTGTCGGTTGTACCCAGGTGGTTTTCCATTTGTACCATACATCTTCCTAATTGTTGGAAAAATTCATCAAGTTCCTTTCTTTCAATCAGTCTAAAAGGAAATGGCTAAAATTTTGGCAAAAGACTTAAGATAAGGACTTAAAGGAGGGCTGAAAGCTGCTAAGGAGATGGCTCTAGGTAAATTCGCCGACAGTAAATTCGCCGACAGTAAATTCGCCGACGGTGAATTCGCCGACAAGTAAATTCGCCGACAGGTAAATTCGCCGACAACTCTTGAATTTTTTGCTTTGATTTTTAAAATATTATGATTACAGTATTTCCTCTAATTAAATCACCCGCTCTAATAGAGGCACCCCCACTAATTAACGTTAAGGCCATTTTATACTGAAAATTTTAGAATTTTCGTGGTGTTGAAAAATTCGCACCCCTTCTAATAAACGCACCCCCTACGAAGGTTGAAAAAAACCTGTGATTTTTTGGAGCAAAACTACTCGACCCACATCTTCTAACTACCATGTTTTATTCTCTTCATATAACATCCAACAATACAAGGTTAACAAACATCAAAATTAGTTTCAACAACATCGAAGTGTCTTTCCTTATCTTGGTAGATTATAATTAATAATTATAAAAATCAGTAATGAGAAACATAAAATTTTGCACAAAAAAACAAATATTATTAGACCAGAAAAAAATAGACGCAGAATTTGCGTTACGTGAAGTAAGAAGTAATTTGTAAAAATGAGAACTATACATGGACTTTTATTGATACAAAATTTAGAAAAAACAGTTAAAATTTCAAGAGTTGTCGGCGAATTTACCTGTCGGCGAATTTACCTGTCGGCGAATTTACCGTCGGCGAATTTACTGTCGGCGAATTTACCGTTTCCCAAGGAGATAGTCTCGACACAAAAGAATTAATCCAAGTTTCGTATTTTTCAAATGTGGTTCTAGAGCCAAATTTTGTCGATAACTCGGTTTTGCAATGTCTGACAAACTTGTGGAAAATTAAAAGTTGGATTAGCGTAATCTATAACAGAATTTCAAAATTCCTTCAAAATTGCCCTAAAACAGAGTTGGAAAAGGGAAAAAAATATTGAAAAAGGGTTGAACTTTTTTCTATTACGCTTCAATTTTTGGGGTATTTTTGAAGAAATTTTGAGATTCTGATATAGATTATGCTAATCCAACTTTTAATGCTAATCCAACTTTCTGCACAATTTTGTCTGACATGGTAACACCGAGTCGTCGACAAAATACCGTATTTCCTCTAATACTCACACCGCTCTAATAACTCACCCCTCTGGAAAGCATTCAAAAAAATAACTCGCCCGGGTGAGTTATTAGAGGAAATACGGTATGGCTCTAGGACTGCATTTCAAAAAAACAAAACTTGCATCAATCTTTTTGTGTGGAGACTATCTCATTAACAGCTTTCATCCCCCTTTAAAGAGGCCAGTAGCAATCGAGTGACACCGCACAAAGGCAAAAAAGGGGCCAGCGAACGCTTGCGACACTTCAAACTGCGACAATTCAAATTGCGAAATTTTGAATTGCGACATTATTAAAGGGCACGCCCGTGCGTTTTGAAAAGTTGAGGCGGGGACTAGCAAATTTTTTAATTGTTCTATTTTTCACTCGTAATGCGTCAAATCTAACATTGATGACCTTGTACTACTTTTAAAAACTAGACATAAAACTTTTGAAATTTGGATGAGAAAGCACGTAAAAATGTTTCGAGAAAGAAAAAGACTGCTGGTACACGCCTTTTTTCCGTGTCGCGCACGGGCATGCCCCTTTAAAGGACCCTGTCTCTTCCTCATCATGGCAATTTGAAATATTTTGAATGAGCGCGGGACCACACAAATTTAGTTAATAATGTTTTAAAATTATTTTTTGTTTGTATTTATTGTTTAGAAAATAAGTTGGTAAATTTGTTCAAAATTTAGAACCAATCACTAGCCGAGCCCAACGTTGCTTGAGAATGCCAGATCGGAGAAACTATCCGATTTCCACTAGAGTGGAGTGTCTGTCGTCGTCCTTCAACTTCAACTAAAACCAACTCAAGACACTATTGACCTTTCAGATGATGGAAAGTGTCAACTGGAGAGTCAAGAGAAAAAGATCAACTAAAAGTCAGCAAACTTTGCTAGTAGTGATGTAGTAATGTAGTTAAGGTGCGTAGCCTTTTGGCCCCTTTTTCCCATTTGGGAAAAAAGTGGCCAAACGCCTTAATAAGGCGTTTGGCCCCTTTTTTCCCGAATTTCAAATTTCGGGCTTACAAATTCAAAGGCCAAACGCCTTATTATAAGGGATGGAGGCCTTTCAGGCTAAGCCTAAGCCTAACGGCTATGCGCTGCTTAAAAAAAGGAAGCCCGGGAGTTGACATGTCCGGGCCAAGGGCTCACCCAGCTTTTAAACTTTTTTTTTTCAAACGCCCTCAAAAACCCTCATTCGATTTTCAAAGTTTAAAAACTATGTTTAAACCATAAATTTGATAAATCGAAAAAGTTGAAAAAATCAACAGGGGACCAAGGCGAAATTTGAAATTCGGAAAAAAGGGGCCAAACGCCTTAATAAGGCGTTTGGCCCCTTTTTTCCCAAATGAGAAAAAGGGGCCAAACGCCTCTACGCGGTAGTTAAAGTCATGGCCAATCGCAATTTGAAGTTGTCGCAATTTGAAATGTCACAAGCTATCGCTGGCCAAAAAAGAAACCAGCTCCTTGTTAACTATTTTTGCATCAAAACTCAAATTTATGATCTCAGATTTTTCAAATACCCAGAAAAACCTGAAGAGCTGACAACCAGGGCTGTGCAGCTCAAAAACAAACCTCCACGTCAACATCCGAACCACCCCCAAAATTTGAACCTCCGCTTCCACTTCCAACATCGGAGGTGGATGTTTACCCAAACATCCACTTCCATACCCAAAAAGTTGAACCTCCACGTCCGACATCCACCTCCAGCGAAAATTTTTTAACCTCCACGTCAACATCCAACATCCGGAATTTTTCGACATCCACCTCCATTAACCTTCACGTAATTTGGTGATAATACTTTATTCAACTGCAACGAGATAAAATGCCAGATAAGGAGAAGGTACTAGCCAAAATAACAACAATCTCAAATGGAGACAAACTTCGAGTTGAACGAGATGATCACCTTCTTCTTGACGAGTTTCGGTCCTGAGCAAGACTTGAGTCCTCCACTTGTCATCGTCAACTTAGAGAATAGGCGCTCTACGGATTTTTAAATTTTGAACATCTCAACGGAGATGGGTTGGAGGTTCGGATGTTCAAATTTCGCCACCTCCACTTCCACCTCCGACCTCCGGAGGCGGATGTTTATTCAAACATCCACCTCCGCACCAAAAATTGAACCTCGCGTCCACCTCCGAACATCCGGCCTGAGGTGGAGGTGATCAACATCCACCTCGGATGTAACTTCCGGATGTTTGCACAGCCCTGCTGACAACCTGATCGCCTAAGCCTGGTTCTCTGGTCCCGCCTGGTTTGCCATGAAAAATAAATATTCATCTACCTCCACAATGTGTCGTAACTATTTAAGGCTGGTAGTATGTGGTCAAACATGAACTGAAACCGTAACAATTAACAAGATTTTACACCGAACGTTGCAGCAATAAACCAACGTTGGATTGGTCCACAATCAATGTGCTTGGAATAGCAACAAATTTTTGCAAAGACCATAGTCGGATCCATCCGTTTGTGTGATGAAGACCTTTCTCCAGGATTTTTAAAAGCCAATGCATTGAAAAACAAAAGATTGAGGAATCTGGTTTATCAGTCTGGTTTGATAGTGCGTTCAGAAGGTGGTCCATTTTGGGTAAAATCGGCAAAACCAGGTGAAACTAAATTGCAATATTAACATTGGCTGACAAAATTGATGAAAACCGCATAGACTGAAATTTAGGGCCTTTTCCTATGACACCCCCCTCCTCCAAAAATAATTCTTGTATAGGAAGTGGACGCACCCACAGCCGTAGCTAGAATAAAATTTACAGGTGGATTTAGGGTACTGTCGATTCTCGATAAAAGGCCACCCCCAAAAGTACGTTCCCGCCTAGGGTTCGACACTTTTTTACCTTGATTTTTAACATTTTTTGCCAATTATCTTTGGTTAGTCTAGTCCGAAATATCGTAAGGATTTCGATTTTGCAGATAGTTTTCCCCAAAGTCCATATACGTTGCTATAAAGCCGCGACTATCAATTAACTGACACCCCTTTTTAAAAAATATGGTGTAGGTTAATAGAAAGGCACGGGTCTTTATGGCAACTTTAAAAAAGTGGGAAAAATGATCGGCAAAATCGAAATCCTAACGATATGTCGGACTAGATCAACCAAATGCAATTGGCAAAATATTTCAAAAATCAAGGAAAAGAGTATCGGACCCTAGATGGGAAATAATTGGGGGGTGTCGGACAAACTAGAGTCGACTGTAGCATGCAGGCGGGTACTCGACTGGTAAGAGTACTGATTTTTTGGGAAAATTAATTAGGATCCAGATTTTGGTTGAACTAAATTATCCACCAATTTGCTACCATAATTGGAATCATCTTAAAATACGCAAAGATTTCCAAAAATACTTAGAACTTTGGGATTTAAGGATGTGAGTTTTTCCATTTACTGGCTTTGGATACGGCCTTTGGAGGTAAATTACAAAGAGATACGAAAGAAGTAAACCGTCACAAATATTTACCTGAGGTTCCTCAAGCCCAACTGAAAGGACGAAAAATTCCTGCCACAGAGCTACATCACCAGGCAACTTTCTATGAGTTAAACAAAACTTCATCAGAGAAATCGCAAATTTACGAACAAGTTTGCTTTGAAGGTGGTTCAACAAGTTTTGATCACAAATTTCCAATATTTTACTGGATATGGCTTCCTCACATCCATGTTGTTCTGCGATGGTCAAAATTGAGGGACATAAAGCCTCCACTTGCCTGGCATCTAACGCAACATCGAGTTTCCTCAAAAAATTAGAATGTCTAATACTCTAGAATAAAACTAAAAAATGTTACTTCAAAAATGAGAGAGATTCTCCGGCTGTGAAGTTATCCCTGACATCTGAGGAGTCGCACATCGTCGAGACTGCTATCGCCCTGCTACTGTCAAGACTGAAAAAGGCCTATTGTTACTATATATAGGAACCATATAAGACTATTTGGTTACTCTAAGCTGTTTGATTTCACCAACATTACACCATAGCTATGGTATTTCTTATCAAAAAATATCCTAAAAGTTGTCAGAACCAAAAGTATCCGACACTACGCATGACAATACTGCTTGTCCGACTTAACAATAAGGCAAAATTTCCCCAGATGTCAATGCTGTCAGATAACTTATGCGTAAATTGTACAAACTAAATAAAAGTTAGGTCCAGCGCCAAAGTTTATAGTATCTGCTCACACCACCCGTGGGAGCAGCCAGTATTAAAAAATCAACTGTAATTCCAGCGCTGAGTAAGAGGTAAAGAACTGGTTGTTGGAAGCTTCTCCAACTGTGAAAGTCTAGACATAACCGTACGTAGAAAAAGTTTAGAGTTATCAGTCTATACGATTCCGGAAGAAAACCTTGGTGCTCCCTCAGCAACATCAACGGAAGCAAGGTCGTTACAGACAAAATCAAAGCCACCAAAGGAAGTTTTGCCCAATTGTCCATCCAGAGTACCAGACTGTTCATTACTCATATCTTCTACAACAATTGAAAATGATTTCGATTGGAGTTTCAAATGTTCAGACAAAACAAAGTGCAACATAACTTTATTAGGCTGACAAATACATAACCCTCAATCTAATCACACTTTATCAATCTTAGATACAACAGAAGCAAGCTAGACATGGATATACTTTCAAGCAAATGAATGAGGACGAATAGGCTTGAGTGGATCGAACAGCTTTGGGTCACGCAGAAACTTCGGATCCTTGACCATCACAGGCATGTAACCAGCTCGACGACTTATGGCAACTGTTTTCATCAGAATATTGTGCTGCTGACTGCAGAGGCCCGTGATGTGTTGGTCCTACAATGAATATATGTATAAGACATGGAGAATAGAATAAATCACATCTCCGACACAAGGTCACCCTGGGGCCTATTCCACTAACTGCAAATTTTGCACTTTGCATGCAAATTTGGGTTCTAGTAGAGAGTCCGGTGCCAAAAACAGCTTGGTCCCCCTGTTGTTTTTGTGAAAAATTTTGTGAAAAACAACAGGGGGACCAAGCTGTTTTTTGGCACCGGACTCTCTACTAGAACCCAAATTTGCATGCAAAGTGCAAAATTTGCAATTTCTGTTCCACTAACAAGATGTAAGATTTTTTCTGCAAAGTGCAAATGCAAAGTCGTTTTCTATTCCACTAAGAATTTGCAAATTTGCATGAAAAGTGCAAAATTTGCACTTCTTTCTGTCGCCCGGTCGACACTTTGCAATGTGAGCAGATTACTCCAACCCCTTGGTTATACCCAAATCAATTTTTTTTGCACTTTTCACTTTGAAAGTTTTTGCAGTTAGTTGAATAGGTCCCTGGAGACCAGCCAAAGGTGGTCCTAATCGGGTTGGCCTTGTAATCAAAACCTCTACCGCAGGGACAAGCTAAATGTGGCCTTATACTGGGTTGGCATAGTATCAGAGTTCAACTGTAAAAAACTTGCATAGACTCTCCCACTGAAAGAAGACACAAACTGCTGAAGGAGACGAGCGTTTTTGTAATCCAACTTGACTTGATGACGACAGAGAATGCACTTGCGATCCTCCTTCTTATACGGATTGAACCTCAAATTGACCGGATAATCTTCATCAGCCATTTTGATGCTTTTATCAACATCTTCATCTGTCATTTCGATTCTTTTCTTAATATCTTCATCCGTCGTTTTGGTGGTTGTGCAATACAGCCTGAATTTTTTTGGATTCCAGAATTATAATCAGAAGTAGATATTAATTACCTTAATTGGCGAGAAAAAGCAGCTGCCATAGAATTGAGCGGCGACTTGGCACCAGCAAGCATCATGAACTTTCTGAAAAAAAAACAGGTGTAGTTGACACTATGAGCGAGTATTTGACCGAAATAATCCTTCAATCGAACACACAAAAATATTACGGCAGAAAGAGAGCAAATGATAACATTTACTCGAAAATTTCAGGAAGAAAAGGAGTTTAAATTAACATCAAAATTGCAGTAATTACGCGCAATTTCAAAGTTCCAAAAATGAAAGTAGAGCTTTTTAGCCATAGACGATGGGGTGAGGATTGGTAAATTGGAATACAACCATTTGGTAAAATCGAAGTCCCAGGACTTGCTCAGAGTCGCTTTCCGTCTTCGTCACTATTTTTTGGTGTGTTACTAAAACTTTCTCAATTCGTAATAGTTATAAAAAATTAATACTACGGGTTTCTTTAGCATTGACTTTAGCATTATCTGATCTCCGGAAATCTTGCGACCAATGACGGCCTATGCAGGAGTTTGAAATCTTAGCTATTTTTTGACAGGTTAGTGAATTACATCTCAATTACATCACAATTTTATAGTAAAAAAGTCATTGTTAGAGTGACAGAACTAACTTCAAAATGAGGATTGAAAAAGCCAGCACTTACAAAGCATGACGTATGATTCTAAATAGCCGTCGCCATTGACTATAATGAGAATTCCTAAAGATACACAAAGAACAAAACCAGGGGTCCGATTATATCCCTTAATTAAAGGCATTGCATTAATTTGAAAAATTTGCCTTTAATTTTTTTTGAAAATAAAGGCACATTTTGACGAATGTTATGAAACTTATGACTACTTTCTTGGGCAGAAAGAGTTGTTGAAAGCAGGAAAGGGGGGAGAAAAAGGCTGCATGACAATTGCGCAACGTATCAATTGCGCAAACGACAATTGCGCAAAACGACAGTTGCGCAAACGACAGTTGCGCAAAAGACAATTGCTCAAACGACAGTTGCGCAAACGACAATTGTGCAAACGACGGTTGCACAAACGACAGTTGCGCAAACGACAAAGCTCATCCTTCTTAAAATTGCTGGATTAGTCCAAATATTAGAGAATTTAAGGTAGTGATGAAAGCGGTAAAACGATGTACAACTGTCATTTTGCGCAACTGTCGTTTGCGCAACTGTCTTTTGCACAATTGTCGTTTGCGCAACTGTCGTTTGCACAATTGTCGTTTGCGCAATTGTCGTTTGCGCAATTGTCGTTTTGCGCAATTGTCTTTTTTGCGCAATTGTCATGCAGCCGAGAAAAATATGTTGTTCGTCAATAAAGTTGTTTTTTTGTTGATTTTTGTCGGGTTTGAAGCATAGGGGCAACATGCCTTTAAGTTGCATTTATTTTGGAGAAAATTCCTTTAAATTGCCTTTATTTTTGACACTAGATGCTTTTATTTTAGAAATTTGCGGTCGAACCCCTAAACAAAACTCTTTCGTCTGGCGCCGCTCTTTTCGGACACCTGATAATTTTTAAATTTTTTCAAACGATTTCGACAGGCTGGCGCTAAAAAAAAATAGTGTCCCACCAAATATAATTCTAAACCAGGGCATCGAATTGTACTTATTAATAAGATTTGTACTTATTTTGAGACCCCAAATCTTATTTATTTTAAATGTACTTATTAATCAGAAATGTACTTATTTTCGACTTATGCACTTATTTTGTACTTATTTTTTAAATTGGCGCCAAAATCAAACAAAACATTTCAAATGTTGTAAATTTTCGCCTGCGGCGCATTTTTTTTCAAATTTTCAGTTGTGTGAGATCTTTAAAGTAAGTCAGGCATTTTGCAATGGTTTTCTCAACTCTTTCTTAAGGACAATGACTCGCTTCCAAATCTCTACCGTCTCGTTAGCACAATTCTCTCTATCCAGTCAGCCAATGCGTTCGTCGAGCGGGTCTTTTCGTTGTGCAAAGCGCAGTGGACGGACGCCAGGAATTGTCTTCAAGTGGAAACGGTCAAGGCCCTCCTCCAAGTCCGCGTCAACTTTGACATCGATTGTGCCGGCGTCTACAAGCTGCTCATTAAGGATGGAGAACTCCGGAAGAAGATTCAAGGAGGAGAAAAATGGAAATGAATTGCTTTGTTTTCCTTGGAAATGTTATGATTGTATGTAAAAATGTTGAAATAAAAAATTTGAAAGCAATGTACTTATTTTTGGGGTCAAAATCTTATTTTTTTCAAAAATGTACTTATTTTTAAAATTTTTCATTCGAAGCCCTGTTCTAAACGCTGTAAGTGAAAACACTCCTTAAAATATGTCTTTACCTCCTAAAATTTATAAAAGAGTTGACTGCATACCAAACCATTTATTTTCACTGTATCGAAAGTCGCACTATAGCAAAAGCGCACTACAGCGAGGGTATGGTTGCTTTATATTTATAGTAACCCAACCAAATAATCGAACAAGAAGCACTATACCGAGAGTCGCACTATAGCGATAGTTGACTGCAGTACTTTTACTATTGCTTGTAGAATAAAAGATTCTTTTGGTTAAATTTTTGGATCATTATTAAGTCATCCAGGCAAGTTCTCTCAATTTAGTGTATACTATCGACTGTTTTGTTCGGAAACTTTCGATTTAGTGCACTCTCGATTTAGTGTAACTCTTGATTTAGTGTATATTTTCCCAGTCCCCACGGGCCTACACTAAATCGAGAGGTGGCTGTACCACTTTTGTACATCGTATTGAGTTAGTTAACAGCTCATAAGAAACTAGAATCGCAGCACCATTGAGATACTCTTCTTTTGTCAATCTAAGGGCTGCGATTCTGGGAAACTTTTGAACTAGAGTCTTGATCCTGGCATCCCGCTCTATGCACTGCTATGTCGTGCTTTCCTACCTCTGTTTGACAGCCAATCATTGTCGTCATTGTTGGAGTTAGATGCGTAGGCCAGTCGCAGCTTCCTCATAAAATCCCACATAGGTGGGATGGGATATATTTCCTATGAGACCCTGTAACTTTCTGTTATTATATTCGTTTAAGTTGTTGGAACGAGGTCTGCCTTGAAGAACACGTTCATAGACATTTCACAAATAGTGTGCAAAGGCAATAGACTATCTGATTCTTTTTCCTTTAATTTGGGCCAGCCAGCCAGCTTCTCTAAGAAATAACAAAGAGTGTGTGACTGTTAATAAGGCTATAAAACCTTTCATTCACTTTTCGTTATTCTTGGTTCTTTGGGCTTTGGGGGGCTTAGTTGCTTGGTTGGGGGCTTGGTTGGTTAGTGTTCAAACGTCTTCTAAGTAATTTTTATATGCTTAAAACGATAAAAAAGTTGTAAAATAAAAAGATGATTTTTTCAAAAATTTTTGACCAAAACCGAATTTCTAACAACAATTAACAAATACCCTTGAAACATGGAATTTGAACATAGTTTTGTTAACTGGGGCCTACCGCATAAATAACTCTGGTATGCATGTTTTTGAATACATCCAGAGTCACTTTTGAGTGATTTGTGTCTAAGGTATGTGGGTGTGCGCATCTCAACCCCAAGCAACCAAGCCCCCTGCGCCTCCGAAGGGGGCTTGGTTGGTTAGAGATGCGCGCACTCACTTACCTTAGACATAATTCCGAGCAAGACTCTAAATAAAAAATGCTAAAGAGACTCTTTTTGCCAAGCGCCAGTGACCAAAACGCAGTAGAATACCCTAATATAAAGTAGTTTACCTTGGTACCCCAAGGCAAAAAGTCAAGTTTTGGTCAAAAAAAAAATTTTTCAAAAAATTCATTTTTTGTGTGGAAAAATGTTAGAAAATAACTTTTCCATCGTTTTAAGCATATAAAAATTACTTGGGAGTCGTTTAAACACTATTTTTAAATAAGTGAAAGAACCCGCCATCCCCCCCTTAAGCCCCCCCCCAACCCAACAAGTTCCAAAATTTTATCGCTTTCTTAGCTTTTTTTCGCCGTTGACATCCATGCTCATCCATGCTCATCCATGACAACTGTTGATATCTGTGGAATTCCTCGTATAATATACGTACAGTTAACGACGTACAGTTAACGATCGGGGTAAAAAATGACTAAAGATTTTGCCCGATTTTTCTCGGCTTTGGAGAATTTTCTCGAAAAGATTTTGCTCGAACAAAATCCCAACCCTAGTTTCGACAAAATCATTACAAATGAGAATTATTTGCAAATCTGGGCAAAAATCAAACAACTGTTTCTTCTTGTGTTTCAGCATTTTCCTTTGTTTTCAAGCCATAAAGCTTGCAATAACTGGTTAGGAAAACACTTTTTTCAGCGCAAAAACACTTTTTTGGCGCAAATTTTGGTTTTGTCTGATTAGCTTTAAATTTTTTAACTTTTTATCAAAGTTATAACACCAATAAATAGCCCTGCGATTCTAGTTTCCAAGGTATCATTTACTGCAACATCTTTGCAAAATATGCACAAAAAAGTAAAAGTATGAAGCAAATTGTTGTTCTTATTGGCTTCATACTTTTACCTATTAGTGCTACAGTCAAACCCCGATATAGTGCGACTCCGATATAGTGCGAACCCCGATATAGTGCGACCTTGAGCTCGACCCATTTGGTCAAAAGTCTTTAAAAGTCTCGATAGTGCGAGTCCCGATATAGTGCGAGTCTCGTTATAGTGCGAATTTTGTTTGGTCCCCAGGGGTCGCACTATATCGGGGTTTGACTGTATATTTTGCAAAGATGTTGCAACAAATGATACGTCGTTAGAAACTAGAATCGAAGGGCTAACTGATGGTGTTATCACTTTGAAAAAAAAGTTAAAAAATTCAAAACTGGTTTCTGAGCTGTCTAAAAACATGATTTTTTTTATAATTTCTTATTTTAAACATCCGGTACACCAAAAATCATGGAGCAATTTAAGAAAAGAGCAATCACTAAAGTAAAGAACACACACCCCAATCAGTTTGCCTTGCTATCCCAGGCTGTTTTTTCTAAATTTTTAAAAATATTTTAAAAATAATCTGGGAGAACAAAGACAAACTGTCTGCAGTTGCGTTCTTTACTTAAGTCAGGGTCAAAAGTGTGCACTGGCCGTTTTACAGGTTCTAACTTTCGGTCTTTTTGTCCGTCTCTTTCTTATTCAGCCATAAGCAAGTTACCGTATATCCCTAATAACTCACCCCCTCAACTTTAAGGACCTCCATCTCAGCTCAGAAAAAATATTTTGCAAAGCTGTTTATTGCGTTTTATTAACTCCCACGGGTTCTAGTATACAATCAGGTTCCATAATATGCAGGTTCCATAATTTCTCGAAAAACAGCTTGGCCCCCTGTTGTTTTCTTTTTTTTTTGGGGTACCAAGCTGTTTTTCGAAAAACAACAACAGGGGGGACCAAGGCATATTATGGAACCTGATTGTATACTAGAACCCTCCCACGAGCTCTACCGATTCCATTTTTTAGATTTTAGATTTTCACCCAAAAATCTGGAGATCAGCTTCAAATTTTTCCGATTTTGAGAATTCCTCTAATAACTCACCCGGGTGAGTTATTAGAGGAAATACGGTATATGTCATTTTAAATCAAAGATTCGGAGCCGTCTTCCTATAAGTTCCAGGCCCGGATTTCGCAACTTTTGGAAAAATTACCCGGTAAAAGCCCGTGAAAAGTGGCTAAAAACCCACGATTTTCCCGAGCTTTCACCGGCCGTTCTACAGAAAGTTGCAGAATCGGAAATTCTAGAAAAGGTAGTTCTGCAGCTTAGCTTTAAAATAACCTATAACTTGCGCATGGTCGTATAAGAAAGAGACAGACAAAAAGACCGAAAGGTAAAGTCCGTAAAGGAGACCATGCACACTCCTAGGTTAGAATGGGTTCAAATTTATACAAAACATTGCAAATTATATTTTGAGCATCGAATCAAGTTTCACACTGGAGCAAACCATTCAGCATGTTCTCTCTCACACGCTGGGTCAATCGCAGTGACCTGGAAATATTTGTTCTTAGTCTAATCATTGAACCGACTCAAATTTCTCACTCTCATGTTGGGATAGACCAAAAAGAAGAAGAGGCAAAAGAGTACGAAGCCAAAGAAAAACGACATCTAAAATTAATTTATTTTAAAATTCTGTTGAGTCTGGATGTGCTGATCTCCTCAAGTTTGACTCCCAGCTCGCCCCAATCAATTTTTCGTACTCTTTGTTTTTGTTCCCTAGCTAGACCCTAGCAAGGTGTTTCATAGGTTCTGATTCGTCAATCTAGTCGCAAAAATAACAAGGATTCCGATTTCGTCCATCGTTTTTGAGCAACGACATAATTTTGCCATTTAAATCCACTACGCTCGATGGTACGTATACCCAAAATTTGAAAAAGTGAATATTGGTGTACGTGCTATATAGAGCGTTGCGGGTCAAAATGGCAAAACTATATCATTTTTCAAAAACGATCAGCAAAATTGGATCCTTGTTATTTTTGCGACCAGATGGACGAGTCAGAACCTACTTGAACACTTCAGACCTTGCGATAAAAAAAAGTGTCGGACACACAGGGGCGTAGCCAGAAATTTCTGACGGGGGGGGGCACCAAAAAATTTTCAGGCCATTTTACCTACACCGTTTTTCAAATTTTCGAAGGCATTTTACCTACACCGTTTTTGAAAAAATTTGACGGGGGGGGGGCACCGATAAGGAAAAAAATTTGACGGGTGGTGCACGTGCCCCCTGGCTACGCCACTGCGGACACAGCTAGTGAACGAACTTTTGGGGGTACGTTCTATCGAGCGTTGACTGCACTAGAGAAAGAAAATCCGTTTTAGCAGAGTCGTTCAGCAATTAATTCTCTACCAGAATATACATTTGTCCCAAACCATCCTCGGGGTGTTAAGAAGCATGCATTAAATTTCAAATCCATAAAAACAGTAGATAAGTCTTAACTATTGTTTTGTAAAATAACAAAAAGATCCTCAAAGGGCATGCCCACGCTAATAAGAGGTGGTGCTTGAGAATTCAAAATTTTTACTAATCATTGAACTTCTGTAAGCATTTTTCAACTTGGTTTCTAACAAAACAAGGCCTAGAATTTTACAGGGTGTCCCAAGAAATTTGATACACTTTGAAGAGCCATAACTTTTTTTCTGGGTCGGATTCCGTAAATCTGTAAACACAGATCGACTCAGAATCGCGTGACAATTTTTGTGTATCACACGCAAAAAAATCCGACCAAAATTTCGAAAATTAGCCTTGTCCTATGGTGTGAAAAATGACCGACATTTTTCAAATTCCCGCCTTCAATAACCGAATTTCGGAAGGCGGGAATTTGAAAATCATTCACCGTCGATCTGTGTTTAGATTTGCGGATACCCAGAAAAAGTTATGGCTCTTCAAAGTGTATCAAATTTCTTGGGACACCCTGTGAAATTCTAGGCCTTGTTTTGTTAGAGACCAAGGTATAAAATCCGTTCAGAAGTTCAATGAATAGGAAAAAATTTTGAACTCGCAAGCACCACCTCTTATTAGCGTTATTAAGCCACTTCATTAGCTAAAATACACTGCTGGATCCTGATCACAAGGCAGAATTTAAAAAAAACCGTAATTATTCTAATAGAAGTCTCTAGTAGTAACCCCTATTTTTTGACTAAGATTTCAGAGTTAGGGTTATTTTTGATTGACAATTTCAAGATTTTTAGAGGATTGAAAAATAGTAACCCCGTGGTTTCTATTAGAATAATTACGGTATGCTTGGCTGTGCAGATATAAAATAGAGTTGGAGCACGAAGATTTTAAATAGCAACCATCCTACTCTGGTCGTTTTCTCATAAGCAAACATATAACGCACCTCGAAATAAAAGCTTTTTCGACAGTGTGAGAATAAGGGGTCTGAGAGAAAAAGGCAAAACGGGGGCCCGGGGCAGAAAAGTGACTCACGTTTTTGCCCCACAGTGACCAAAGAGCATGCACTTCTCCTAAGCAGGGCAGAAACGCGAGTCACCTTTGTGCCCGGGTCAAAAAGGTGAGTCACGTTTCTGCTCTGTTTTGCCTTTTTTCATTTTTTTCAAAACCTTATCTTTTTGGAGTGCCGGTTCTCCTATTCTCGCACTGTCGGAATAACTTTTATTGCGAGACGCGTTATATGTGTTCTGTTTTGTGATTCAGACTTTTGAAACATTTTTGGCTGCAAGACTGGCTTTAAACAAAAAAAAAATTCACAAAAATAGGTACCGTATTACCTCTAATAACTCACCTTGCTCTAATAACACCCTCCCCCTAACTTTAAAGACCTATATCTCAGCCCAGAGTCAAATTTTTGCAAAGCTGTTCTACGCGTTTTCTTCACTCCCGCGAGCTCTACCGATTGCACTTTTCAGATTTTAGTTGAGTACCCGAAAATCTCGAGATCGAATGCCAAATTTTCCGATTTTCGGGCATCCAAAAAATAACTCCCCCGGGGGAGCTATTAGAGGAAATACGGTATTTTTTTTTAAATAACCAGGTGGAAAGTTTGTATTGGTGCGAACTGCACACCGAAAAAACTGGTACGAACTGTCTTAAACTGGACTGAATATTTTTTCACAACATTGCAAACATAAATCAAAATAAAGCATTACTTGAGTTATCCAATGGAAGCGTCTCATAAATTGTGGGGTGCTAAAATAAACTTTTCTTTGTTTATTTTTAATTTTATAGAAGAATATCTTACAACTCAATATTACCATACCTAAATCAAATTTTAATTTTGAAAACCATAAAATCAGCTGTATAAAATTTTTTACTGGTCTAGGCAGAAAAAAAGTTTCTTGTTGGCTGCCTCCTCGCTCATAGCCTCAATGTCAGACCTAAATGAATGTAGTTGGAATTGTTATAGGAGGTTACTATTTTGTGATTTCTTTTGACTGTGCCAGACCCTTTTGGCCTATATTATTTACAGGCCGATTTTTGCTTTGATATCTCTGTTATTTTTTGGCTTGTGGTTAGGCGCTGGGCAAGGCCGCGTACTTTAGCACCCACTCAAAACTTGTGTCTCAAACTATCAAAAAGAACATAACCTATTTATCGCAATGGAAGAGCAATTTTTTTAATTTTGCGCGAAATTAAAAATTTTAAAGAGTTGGAATATTCAAATGGCCGCGAATATTCGGAATGTTCGCGAATATTGTCTCACTACTTTTGCAAACAGTCAACTATCCCAATACAGTCAACTCTCAGTCAACAATACAGTCAACCATCTCAATACAGTCAACTCTTAGTCAACAATACGTTGTCTTACTACTTTTGCAAACTGTGCTACAGTCAACTATCCCAATACAGTCAACTCTCAGTCAACAATACAGTCAACCATCTCAATACAGTCAACTCTTAGTCAACAATACGTTGTCTTACTACTTTTGCAAACTGTGCTACAGTCAACTATCCCAATACAGTCAACTCTCAGTCAACAATACAGTCAAAATTTTAAATTTTAAATTTAACGGGATAAATGATAATTTTTGACGGGATTAAACAAATTGAGCCATTTTCAACTAACTCAGTCATTGAAGTCCCAGTCTGATCATCCCCTTTTTCCTGCCTATTCTCTCGTCTTTTGTGCCTTCTATTCTGCAAATACAGTTGTGTTTGTGCTTGCAGCAGTTGAGCCTGTATTTGGGCTTGTAGTTGCAGTTGTTGCTGAGCCTGCTGCAAATGTTGTTGCTGGAGGAAGCGCAAATGACTCTGGGTTAGTGGAAGATTCAGCGCATTGGCCGCCAGATCTGACATGGGTGGTTGCGGGTATTGACCGTGGTTGGATCGGCTGCTGCAAATCACTTGTATATTTTATATTTCTTCAACGAAAAATTATTTATACATGGCTTGATGAGCAATTATCTGGCCGATTCCAGTGCTAAGACCCCCAATACCCAGCCCTATGCCACTGGTCAACGATGGCTGCCTGCTGCATTTAGGTGTCCTAGGTCTGGATGGAGGGGGTGTTGGAGTCCTGATCAATGGATGATGTTGTTGTTGCTGATGATATGATCCACTGCCACCCAGGGAGGTGCCATTAGAAGACACTTTGACCATGGGAATCATGTGGCCAGCAACTATGGAAGTGTCTCTGAAAAGAAGTGGAAAACTTTATTAGCTTAGAACAGGGTGTAAATTTTGAGACTGTGTACTGTGTTATGCGAAGACGTTGCCGCATGTACTTGATAATGGCTAGTTTGATGAGGGACAGAAAGACGATCATGAAACAGACTGCCAGCCAGATGTCTAGTGCCTGAAAGACTGTATGATCATGATGGGACTTTTTTGCTATTTTAGAAATCAGGGCACCTTCAAATAGCTGACTCTGGGCATCACCTCATTGTAGGAAAAAAGAAGGAAAGTAATTGTCTGCAAATTTTTCAGGATAATTATTTTATTTAGCGCAAAAATACTTTTTGTTTTCAGAAAATTACTTTTTAAGAAAAAATTCCAAGAAAAAAATGCTTGTGTGCTGAGACATGACCTATAGTTGGTGTGTGCCAATATGCCACCCTTTTACTTTAAGTCATATCTCAGCACACAAGCATTTTTTTCAAATTCTGCTTTTCGATTTGGATTCCTGAGAAAAATTTGGCTACTAGGTGACGTCAGAAAAACTTTTTTGCTAAAATAAAAACTTTTGTTTAAAAAAGTATGAAAATTTTCAAAAAAAATCATAGCCAACTGTCCATAGCTAACTGTCCTCATAGTTAAGTGTCATTTTACCATTTTTTTACAGTATTCTAAAAGTACTCTGTGGAAATTGTGTAAAAAGTGCCAAAACACACATAGGGGTTTGGAATTTTTTTCGGGTGCTTATAAAAAGCAAACCAGTATGATGGATATCATGTCTTGGAAGGAGGTCTGCAATTTGTTACACATTTTTAACTATTTTAACAACTATCTGGATGACCCAACCTCATTTTCCATCCAGAGAGACACCCAGGAAGTGATGACCACAGCAGTGGATGGAATGATCAGTTGGAGGAAGCAGAAGCCAGCAGATCTTGTAAACACGAAACAAATGTACAGCCTGCTGTAGTTGCCTGCAAAAAGAGGTTTGGTAAGTTGCTGGATAAGAAGAAGTGGGAAGTTACCAGTGGCATAGCTCTCCATTTGACTGGTCACATAGGCTTCAGAGATGCGAAAGTCAGGAAGATGGATTTTGTGAAGTTTCAAGGCTTCTCTCTGACCATGCGACCAGCCTGAAAATCGTGATTTTGAGATTTCTAAATGAAGATAAAGTAAATTTATAAAAGAAAATCTCGTTGATTATTGTGGAAAAGTACAACATAATTTATGACATAAAAAGTACCATAGCGAACTTGCTCCGAGGTATAGCCATCTAAAATATCGCAAGGTAATAGATTTTGCAGTATTTCAAAAACCACCCACAGCTTTCAATGCCCAGCTTACAGACCTGCACATCAAATGGAAACTAAAAATAACTGCTTTATCTCTATATAGTATTTGGGACGGGGAATGTCTGTCGCCAATTTGAGTACATGTTTCGTCACAAGGAAAACTTTTTTTAGTGTAATAATTTTATTTGCATGTTTATACTCATTCGAAAGCTCTTTCAATGGCGGAGGACCTTTCGCAATCAGATTTGAAGATTGCTGTGAAAAAAATTGAGATTTTGCCCCTTGAAAGTGAAAAGTGGTGGTTTTCAGGGTTAATCTTATGAGTGCCCATTTGGTCACAAGGAAAAACTTTTTTTAGTGTAATGATTTTATTTGCATGTTTATGCTCATTCGAAATATTAAAATACGATAGAGGCGCCGATAGTCCCTAGTAATTTATATTGCATTGCTCAGCCGACAGATTTCACACACAGTCGAACCTCGATATAACGACACCCTATTTTCGAAAAGGGGTGTCGTTGTATCAAGGTTTTGCTTTTTTGGAGGCAAAATAATTTAGTTTTTGAAAAAGGATCGGCAAAATCGGAATCCTTGCGATATTTGGGACCAGACTTTCAAAACAGAACTGGCAAAAGCCTTCAAAAATCGAGGTAGAAAAAGTGTCGGACCCTAGGTGGGAACGAACTTTTGGTAAACTGACGATTCAGCATATTTTTTCAACTGAAAAGGACGAAAGGCAAAAAGTGATTTTTTCGAAAAATTGCCCTGGTCCCCCCTGTTGTTGTGGAAGGTTGCTTATTGGCGTTTTCAATAAGGTCGGGGTTAGTATTTTTTACACTGCAAAAACGACTAATTTGGCTGAAAAAGTACTAACCCCGATCTTCCCATAATCAAAATTAAGAAAAATGACTATTTAAAACTATTTTTTCCCTCTGAAAACGAGCTTTAGGTGCGCAGGAAAAGGGCCTACAACAGATCTTTTTTGTGCTGAGTAGTTTTGTTAACTGTTTCAAAAAACAGTCCACATTCCTCTCCGCAAGCTGTTTTGTAACAGCCAGCCACCTGGATCTAAAATAATATATATTACTTCCCCAGCTGGCTGTACAAAACAGCTTGCGGAGATAAATACTAAATATTTTAACATTACATTTTATTCAAAACAACAGGGGGGACCAAGGCAATTTTTTTCGAAAAATTGCTTTTTGCCTTTCATCATTTTTTTCCATTTGAAAAAATACCTTTTGGGGGGTTTGGGGTTTTTTTCACTTTTGGGGTGTCGTTATATCAAGGTTTGACTATATTCAGCCTAAAAAACAGAAACATTTGTATTTTTTTTAAATCACGATATAGCAACAGCCCCTGACTTAATTCTACCACATCATACCACATTACATGATCTATTTAAGACCAGTGCGGTGTTGGGAAAAACCCATTTTAGTTAGGGTCTGGTTGAAAAATATAGCTGCTGCAAGCCGAAATTCATACCTTGAGTGTCGCCTGAGCCCTAACTTTTTACTAAATATAATCAACCAACCAAAGTTAGGTCCATAGGACATTCGGCAACTACTGACAACCTGAAAACTTTCTTCGTAATTTTGCCACAAATCTCATTTCGTATATGTAAGGATTGTTAAATTCCTTTTCCTGCACTCCCAGTACAAATAGCATATTTCCCATAGGAAAGTGTTTCCAGTCAATATACCCAGTAAATAGTTAATTCAAACTAACATTTGTCTTGCAACGACATATAGAGAAAGGGCGAACAAATGAGATAATGAGGATTTTGGAATTGAATTAAGAATTAGCTGGATCGAGTTTCTGATGTTGCCTACTTCTCTGTTGTCGCCAATTCATAAGGTTAGTGAGTTAATCTATTATTACGCTACGACCCAGTTATACCCAGTGCTTATGCCTGAAGCTAAAGGCAATCCCAGTTATTCTAGTTTTTCCAGCTATTCCAGTTTGTCGCCTAGCAACGACTCCAGTATAGAATACAATACCTTAAGTCATGAGCCTAATGCTCATTCCAGTATATTGAGTCAGAGTTACTCATCCAGTCTTGAGTCTAGTACTCCTTCCAGTCTAGTTAAGTTCGAGTTACCTGAGACAGGGCTCATTACCAGTTACTTTAAGGTACTCAAGTCAAAGGACATCAGTACTCCTAGATCCAGTCTTATTACTAGTTACTTCTCAGTACTTAGGTCTAATGCGGAAAGCATTCCCAGTCTTACATTAGGTACAATGCCCAGTGAGCCTAGTGCTCATCCCAGTCTTTCTAGTAATGTTACCCAGGCTGATTTGTTAGCGGCGCTGGATTCATTCTGTGATGACAGTGACTTCCCAGAAGATATAATCCCAACAGTTAAGTCTTCCTGTGAGGTGGACTTCCCAGCTAAGGTCACAGCCCAGGTGCGTGATAACGTCTCCCGCATGGTTTCGTATACCGCCTCCAGTCACGCTCTCTCCACTTCGCCGGTGAATAGGGAAGGGACGTACCCAGACTATCATTTACCCAGCACTATAACGTTACCCAGTCTTGTATCTGTATGTAATCCGTTATCAATAAAGTCTTCTCATGTGTTTGTCTATAGTGCTGCGGGTAATGTAGGTAGTCATGGGGCTTGCTCTGGTAATGATTCCCCAACCCAAAAGAGGTTGGATAGCAAGCCGCACCCTACCCTTTTTACTTATAAATGAAAATCTGATATTTATGACCTACATCTACTTTTCGATTTGACGTCGAATGAGCTGATAATAAAAAATTTTTCGGAAATGAAAAATTGAAGGGCAAGAATTCCTTATCAGGGAACTACCCAAAATCATGTTTTGACCACTTTTTTAGATGTTTTAGACCTTGAATGCTACAGAAAAGTAAAAAGTATTATGCCGATGAATGTTCTTGGTGCCCCTTTTGCCCATTCAATAGTCTGTAAGAGGATGCGCCATAATGCAAAAGTAGTATTCTGAAAATCAAATGTGATATCATGGAAAAGCTAGGGTCGGTATCAGAAAAGATTCTAGCGTAAAGGGCGTTCACCAATAAAAAATACTCCACCTCCAGGTTTCTGAAGGAGCCATTGGCACTTTTTATACTCGTGAAACCGTTTCATGAAACCATTTCACGGACCTTTGAAACCGTTTCAAAGAAACCATTGAAACCGTTTCAAGAAACCAGTTTCGGTGAAACCCTTGAAATCGTTTCCGGCAACCCTATGGTTTCAAGGAAACCCTTGAAACCGTTGCATGCAACCTTTTTTAACGGAAAAACAGTTGCATTTAAGAACTTGTTGTCTTAGATGAAACCATTGGAAACTACAGGTTCTTCCGCTTTATTCTCAGCCAATTTATAAATCACTTGAAAATGTTTTTATATAGGAATGTTCACAATTGTCTCCTTTATCGATTGCTATCAAAGAATGCCTCGAGCCTGCTCATTTTCGGGGACGAAAAGGGTCAAACATGAACACATGCCTCAAATTTGGGTTTTTGAAAATGCACTCCATCCAACTTCAAACAGCCATAAGTTTTTTCTTTTCCAATTATCTTTACCACATCAAAATAAAAATATGCACCAAAGTCTACTCTTTTCAATGGTATATTGATTGTGCGTGTGAACAGAAAATTTCGTGGACAAAAGTGGGTGAGTATGCTGAGGGAGGTGGATTTATTTATAAAAAAAATCCGGAGGAAGATCTTTACAAATGACGTAGCTGCACAATTCCTACGTTTTGCCAAGTGTGCTTGCATGCAATCTACGCAGAATTTCTTGGCAGCGAAACAAGGCAAAATATTCCGTGAAAAGTCAATTATTGGAGGTGCCCGAAATCCACAAAAATTAGGCTTTTGGAGGAATCCAAAAAAGTGCGTTTTCTGCCACGTTTTGTGGAAAATATTCTCCACACATCTCCAACATACACATGATTACTACACTTACCTTTACCACACACCACTAATCACGTATACTAAGTCCGCACTTTATTTTTTACACCGCCAACAGCAACATATTAACAACAAAATAGCAGAGCAACAAAGAGCCTAATCATTTTTTTTTGGCATCAAGGATTTTCAGTTCGCAGTCGTCCAGCAGGCGTTGTAGAGACATGCGGAGTTTGACCTTGTCCCTTTCCAATCCGAGATTCTCCAGCTTATCCATAACGTCGTCAACATTCTTGGCGATGGTATGCTTGTAGGCGAAGGACGGCTTTTCCACGTGAGCTTTCATCAAGTCCAGCACTGCAGTTATTTCGGTCCCTTCATCATCACCGCGACCTCGCTTTGACCCCTTGGCTGACTTGCCTAAACAATGGCGGTGTGAATGGCACGTTTGAAATAAAGAGCGGGCATAAATAACAAATTAACCTCATTCTCACCCGCCTCCATGATGATTTGGCTCAAATTGCTATAGCGCTCCTCCTGGTGTTGCTTGTCCCTCAGGAATCCCATCGACTCGAAGTGTGCCCACTTGACCGCAGTTGCTCCCTCCTCCGCTCCAGCACCGGACAGCTTTTTCGAATTGTTCTTGACCTTAAAGGAACAAAGGACATAATAGAACTGTTGAACAAAAATCGGTTCTTGTTTCACCTTGTTGTGGTAAGTGGTGAGAGAATGCCAGAGTTCTTTTAATTGCTTTGCGGTGTAGTCGGTGGTCTCTTCCTCATTGAATTTCTTAGTCACCTCGAGCCACTTACCTGCATCCTTCAAGTAGCCACGATGCGCTGGACTCCAGATCGATGGGCGTTGTTTGATAATGCTGATTAGCGTAGACTTCTGCTTCTCATTGAGCGGCTCAACCTTCACCCTCGGAGAACTTTTGACAGTTTGAACATCCATAGCTATAATGGAAAACAATTAATCAATTTTAACACAGTACACTACGCATGAATATCCAATAATTATCCGAAAAATCATACAACAATAAAACAACGATTCTGCTCGCTAACACAATCAACGCATATGAGAAATTTTTTATTGCCTCTCCCGCACAACATACTCCATAAACTTTTCCCTCACATATTTTCCGGCTTGAGTAACATTTCTTGAAGTGGCTCGAAGAGACATCCCTCTGAGCGCAACTGTGATTTCTTCTTCCATCTGCTCACGAAGAGGGCCCAGATAGTTATGTAGGAGGACAGCCACATGAATTAAACGAGTTGCTTGCTGGGTGGACACATCAATCGGACCGAGGAAGATCCGAAATCGCTGCACGAGCTGTCCAAATGCACTTTCCACCACATGACGAGCACTAAAAGGCAGTAAATGAAATCAAAAATATAGCACTAAGAAGCACTTACGCTGAAAGGACAGTGTTGTAGAGCAGTCGATCTTCGCTGGTTGTTGAAGGCTCAGTAAACGGCGTGATCATGTAGTCCCGGACGCCAAATCCACCATCAGCAACGACGACGTAAGGTACAAGGCCAACCCCTTCCAGCGGTTCAGCAGCAGGAATGCCAGCTTCAGCACTCCAGAAATCTTCTTAATGGCGAACTTGTAAAGACCAGAATCTGAAATTCAGCGAGCATGTAAACAACAAACTGAACATTTAAATTGAGAAGACACCTACCTGATTGACGCCCGGAAGCACCGATATCGACCGCCATAAAACGACCTTGAGCATCACAGAGAGCGAGCAGAACTTGCGAATGAAAGCCCTTGAAGCACCAATACAGCTCACCACTTTTGTCCGGACGAGTTCTTGCGATATGCTTGCCATCGAGAGCACCAATCACATGCGGAAATCCATATAGAGCATTGAACTCCTGAGCGTTACGTGACCACTCATCCTAAAACAAATGTGAGCGTGAAGAGAAATAAAGCTATTAGTAGGCTGACCGTTTTTGGAGCAGGCAAGTAAATTGGATCCAGAACCTTGATGATAGATTTTGCCACTTCTTCGCAGATGTCTGAGGCTGCATTCACACCAATTGCAAATTCATGCTGTAATGCCACATAAAAAATCCCATGTGCGATATGCCTGAAGCGAACAAGGAGTGCTAGCATAGGAAAACTTACAAAGAACATACCTGAGAAAGATCGCCAACCGATATCGAGGAAGAAGAGGTCGGATATGAGTAAGCTGATGCATCAATTTGTCTTCCACCAGTTCCAGAAGCTCATCAAACCATCGAGGCGAAAGTCGGCAGAAAGATCGCAAATCCTTTGGGTCATCAGAGCGATAGTACCGCTCGAATATTTCCATCCCGTACTGGAGCGCGAACCTTGATGCATGCGGCGGCCGAATGTAGTAGAGTCGCTTTCTTTTGCTTGCTGTTTTTACGCTTGAGGATCACATATAGCGAGAGCAGAGAAAGGGCAACAGCGTCCATACCTATAATGCGTAAATGGTGAGCAACAAGTTGTGGACCACACGGTCAATAAAACAATCGACAAGCAGAAAAACAAGCAACTAGCACAAGCAGTTAACAACATGCTGCATTCCTCACAATCGATAAAACAGGCCAAGCAGAAAAATAAGCCTTTTTACATCAACAATATCTACAACAAAAAAAACTAATGCTCGAGCGGAGCAGTAAACTTGAGGGTTGCGGGTTGTAAAATCCTTAAACAAGGTTTCCAGGAAACGGTTTCAAGAGTTTCGAGAAACGGTTTCAAGTGTTGCGTGAAACGGTTTCATGTGTCCAAGAAGCCGTTTCTAGGAAACTAGTGGTTTCCAAGAAACCCTTGAAACTGTTTCCTGTAAACTGGTTTCATGCAACGGTTTCACGAGTATAAAAAGTGCCATTAGAAAAAACACGGTAGGTAAAGGCCTAGGCGCAGGTGAGTATAGAATCCCCCCCACGCAGAGTGCTCGGATGGAGTAGATAACTTCATATACGTGTTTTTCGACCCCGATTTCATGAGAAAGCCGGCTGTTTTTTTAATTCTGAGAAAAAAAAATTTTTTCGAGCCCTAGGGGGGTATCATGGTTTTTTTAGTCAAAATTTGAAAAATTTAAATTGGCGCCTTTTTGAATTTTTAAGGGATTAAGGGCTGTATTGGGAGGGGGGAGGGGAATAAAAGGGGCCACTAATTACACAGGGGCCACTAACAAGAAGATGTTGGACATAGTTTTGAATACCAGGGCCTACCGCACAAATCAACTCTGGTATGCATGTTTTTCATGCATCCAGAGTCACTTTCGAGTGATTTGCGTCTAAGGTATGTGGGTGTGCGACAACTCAACCCCAAGCAACCAAGCCCCCTACGCCTCTTCGGGGGGCGCAGGGGGCTTGAGAGTTAGAGATGTGCGCACTCACTTGCCTTAGACATGATTCCGAGAAGTACTCTAGATCAAAAATGCATATAGAGTCTCTTTTTGCTACGGCCCAGTTGAAAAACATGGTAAAAAGACAAAAATTTAGACATTAATTTGCATGAAATATCTAAAGCTATATTTTTTTTCAATTTTCCCAATACAGCCCTTAAAAATCCCTTTAAAATTCAAAAGGCGCCAATTTAAATTTTTCAAATTTTGACTAACCCATGATAACCCCTGTGGTTCGAAAAAAATTTCTTTTCTCAGAATTAAAAAAAACAGCCGGCTTTCTCATGATATCGGGGTCGAGAAACACGAATACGAAGTTATCTCCTCCATCTGAGCACTCCGTGGGGGTATTCTATACTGCAACCGGTTTTGCCATGAGATTATTAGAACGACTATGGTACCTGCGACTGTAAAGCACATTGCCGTCGTCTTGCAGCCTTAATTAATTAAAAAATCACTATTTGAGAAACAAAAAATAAAACCAAACCTGAGAAGTGAGCGGTGAGAAATGGACTGTTTCCGAGGATTTTTTGATGCAATGGCATTTGGCCTGAGCGAAAACAGGTCATTATGGTATGAACAAAGGCTAAAGACCCACATAAAAGTGTCAGGGTGCCACAAAAAGTTGGCATAGCTCTCATGCAAGGCCAGCTCTGTTTTGTTCTTGAACTTTTCCTTTTGATATGCCAGTCTGGGATCCACCCAGCTTTCTCTGTAAAACATCTCCAGACTGTAGTCCATTGTTACTTCGGAGACGGCACGCACATTGCTGACCACCACAGACACTAGTACTACCACTGATTCTATACAAAAATATTTTTTTGAAAAATATCTGCAGTGTTTTGCAAGCTTGACCCATGAAAACTGTGGACGACTATTTTTCGAACCTTTTTGGGCTATGGCTATATGGACACTTGGCTGAGCCATTTCGAACCTTTTTGGGTTATGGCTATATGGACACTTGGCTGAGCCATTTCAAAATGACCGGATATTTGCCCAACTCTTGTAAAAACCCGTCATGAGTAAATATGGATGTAAAGTCGCAATTTAACGCCGCACTTCAACTTGGGCCGGAGTCCCTTATATCGCCTCCTCCCAAAACAGCCCAAAAGCATGTTTTTTCAACGTATTAGAACCTGAAACGTGTAGAAAACTTGTTCTTAGGGCGCGGCCGACCATTTTGGTCAAAAAAATTATTTGACCAAAATTTAACTTTTTGCCTTGGGGGACCAAGGTAAATCACCCTAAAAGGGTATCCAGATACCCTACAAAAATGGTACCACCCCATATAAGGGTATTCTTCATATAAGGGTATTCCGGTATGCATATGTTTTTATGGATCCAGAGTCACATTCAAGTGATTTGTGTCTAAGGTATGTGGGTGTGCGCATCTCAACCCCCAAAGGGGCTTGGTTGCTTGGAGTTGAGATGCACACCCACATACCTTAGACACAAATCACTCGAAAGTGACTCTGGATGCATAAAAAATGTATGCATACCAGAGTTTCTTTATGCGGTAGACCCCAGTTAACAAAACTATGTTCGAATACAGTCGAGTCTCGATAGAACGAACCCCCAAAAAGTTCGTTCCCTCCTCGGGTCCGACATTTTTTTTAGCTCAATTTTTGAAGCTTTTCTCCAGTTGCCTTCGGTCAGTCTAGTCCAAAATATCGCAAGGATTTAGATTTTACCGATCGCTTATGTACATAACAACAGTTTTGCCGAAAAGACCCGCGGGTCTCGATATAACGAACACTTATTTTCAAAAAAGGTGAAAATAAGTGTTCGTTATATCGAGACGAGACTTTTTCGAGATATACCGTATTTCCTCTAATAGAGACCCCACCCCCTCTAATAGAGCCCCCTAACTTTGAGGACCTATATCTCAGCCCAGAGTCAATTTTTGCAAAGCTGTTTTACGCGTTTTCTTCACTCCCGCGAGCTCTACCGATTGCACTTTCCAGATTTTAGTTGAACACCCAAAAATCTCGAGATCGAATTCCAAATTTTCCGATTTTCGGGCATCCAAAAAATAAAGCCCACGGGGGCTCTATTAGAGGAAATACGGTAATCGAGACTTTTCGGCGAAACTGCTGTTATGTACAAATGCGATCGGTGAAATCTAAATCCTTGCGATATTTCGGACTAGACTGACCGAAGACAACTGGCAACAAGCTTCAAAAATCGAGCTAAAAAAAGTGTCGGACCCGAGGACGGAACAAACTTGAGGGGGTTTGTTGTATCGAGACTCGACTGTACTATCTTTTAAAGTATCTGGATACCCTTTTAGAGTAATTCACCTTGATCCCCCAAGGCAAAAAGTCAAATTTTGGTCAAAAATTTTTTTTTGAAAAATGGTCGGTCGCGATGACCTGACAAGTGTTTAGACCCAAATGTCGACTTTTTTAAAAAATCCAGCTATTTTTCACGCAAAAACAAAAATTTCCGTCAAGAATAAGCGAATATAAAAAACCCTAGCCGGAAATAAAGCAAAACAAAAATTATGGCCATTCCAAAAGCAGGGAATTTCTTGAAAACCACCCTGTATTTTCTAATTGTTTTTACCTTCTGCTTCACTAGAAGGAAACTGCCTGTGGTCATATCTTAAGAAATGAGTGAAAATAAAAATAAAATTATCAAATTTACTGGATTCTTTTGAGAAAGTGGAGGAAATCTCGAGTTTCTCTGAAATTTCGATAGACTTTTTTATGCAGTTATGAACCAAGTCACAAACCCCTGTTCGAAAACTGACTCAGAAGAAGAGCCTCGTGCAGAGGAGGCGAACGTGTTCTCCCTCCTTTGCGCTGATGCCTCTGTGTCCATGGCACCTAGGAGGATGGCTGTGACTTGCCTATCTTCCTCTTCTAAATCCTCTTCCAATTCTTCTTCAAGGGCATCATCCTGAGCTTTTTGCATAGCTCTTCGGATGTTGTGGTGACCATGCACTCCTTCTGCCTTAAAACTAAGAAAGATAGCCAAAGTCTGCAAATACAGTGGAACAGCCATAGTTGCACGGGCGCTGGGCCGGAGTACGGTATAAGAAGTAGAGATGATGACGGGACGGGACGGGACAATTCCGTCCCGTCCCATTAATTTTAGAGAATCGTCCCGTCCCGGAATCCCGCCCGGAAAATTTTTGGCACCTGTCCGGTCCCGGTGTCCCGTCGCGAAAAAAATTTATTTGAATTCCGTCTCGTCCCGTCCCGAAAAAATTCAATTTTTCAATAACTACCTTCAACTCGTAATTACAGTCAACCCTCGATATAACGGACTCTCGGTATAACGTCCCTACACGGCCGGTCCCACTGCGGGCCGTTATATTGAGGGTTGACTGTACCATGAATCAGATCTTACAGGAAGCCCAACAAACGTGAATCAATCGGAAGAATGTCAAACGTCTGGAAATTGAAGCATGAATAAAGCATATAGGATTGAAATTCCCGATCGGAAATTTTTATGACCGTCCCGAAAATTTTCCCTGTCCCGGGGTCCCGTCCCGATATAACTTTTTGGCCTGTCCCGTCCCGCGTCCTGTCCCGAAATTTTTAAATTTGAATTCTGACCCGTCCCGTCCCGAAAAGGTCAAGCCATCATCTCTAATAAGAAGTCCTCGCAAAAACCGGTTTTAACCACTTTTTCGTGTGTTTTAACATCTTTAACGTACAGAAAACATGTTTTTAGGTGGCGGAAGACCATTTTTAAAAAAAAAATATTTTTTGAAAATTTTGACTTTTGGGGGTACAGAACTAAAAAAAGGATCTAGGTCCAGGCATAGCTGCACGGAAAAAATTTTCGGCACCGGTGCCGACGTTTTTGAAAATCGGCGCCGGGAGCAAAGTATGGCACTTAATTTTTTTCGGCGCCGGGTGCCGAAATGATGACTAAATTTTTCAGAAAGTTTTTTTTGCAAAAATATTTTTTAAGTTTACTAGAAAAAAGGGCGGAAAACAAAATCATGCATCAATCATTTCCTTGTTATACACCAACATGGTTTTGCTTTTTAACAATAATGGTTTTGTTGTACTTTTTCTTCCGGCTGTTAGCATTGAGGTGATGCTTTGGTCACACTGGTATGTCGAGGTCGAGGTCGATGTGAGTGTGACCACGGTCGAGGTCGAGGTCGATGTGTGGTCACACTTCTTGGTCGAGGTCGAGGTCACATCGACCACGGCCACGGCCTATATTCAACTTCCCCGATTCCTAATTTTTAATGCTGGAAAAGGTTCTAGGCGAGTAAAAACAATAAAAAATCAAAAAATTTGACGCTCGTCGCCCCACAGTTCGGTATTTTCACCATTTTCCGACCTCGACCTCGACATAGGAGTGTGACCAAGGGGTGACAATAAACATTCGCTCTGCAGCGGCTGTAGAGCGAAACTTTCAGCAAAAAAATCAATTAATGGAAAGAAAAATTAAGTATGAAAAAAGATCTTTACTGAAAAATTATTAAGCACATTGCTGAAAAAAGAGGCGCTGGGCGCCGGTGCAACTATGGGTCCAGGCACACATTTATAAAGTCAAAATTTTCAAAAAATATTTTTTTTCCGGAAATAGTCTTCCGCCACCTAAAAACATGTTTTCTGTACGTTAAAGATGTTAAAACACACGAAAAAGTGGTTGGGAGGATTTCTTATACCGTACTTTAGCCGGGCGCTGGTGCCCATTGGCGTCGGTGTGCGCCGACGAAAATTTTGAGACAAATCGGCACCGGTGCTGCCGCCGGCGCCTATTTTTTTAAAAACCAAATTTTGTGATTTTTTTTCAACTTTTAATTTTTTTCATCATGCATTAATAAATGTCAATTAATACGTTTCAGTTCATGATTATTTTGTGATATAGGCGCCGGCATTAATTTTAGTTTTATTCTGGTTTTATTCTGTTTTATTCTTACATCGAGAGTTAACTATGTATTTTTTTAGCATTCGAGAATATATTGAAAACAAACCTTTTGGATTTGAGCAGCCAATACCAAAAAGCAATAAAGAAATAGCACAAAAATAGAGCTGTCACATTGAAAAACTGTCAGCATTTTACCCGAGAATCTTCTGCTAAACTAAATACTAAAAACAAAATTTTGTCTATTATGGCTCGCTTACAATGGAGATGCGTTTCTAAACTTTCATTTTTTATATTGGTTAGTGGGAAAGTTTATTTTATTCAGTAGCGAAGCTTAAAAATAGGTCAAAAAAGTTTGGCTAAAGTACACTATTTGGGGTAGCCCAAAAGTGCGTTTTTTATTAAGGAAAAGTATGTCTTAGGCCCTAAAAACGATGGAAAAGGCGAACGAAAGTGTAGGAAGGACGTTTTTCGAAAAAAATTCTCGATTGCCTTGGTCCCCCTCTGGTTTTTGGTCATTTTTCGCCTTGGTCCCCCCTATGGTTTTTGGTCATTTTTGCCTTGGTACAAAAAACGCACGTGTGCGTGCGCATCTCAACTCCAAGCCCCCGAAGTTGAGATGCGCACACTCACTCACCTTGGACATAATTCCGAGAAGTACTCTTGATCATAAAATGCATATAGAGTCTCTTTTTGCACAACTCCAGTTGCCAAAACGGAATAAAATACCGCACTATGAAATCAACAGGGAGGACCAAGGCAAAAATGACCAAAAACCACAGGGGGGACCAAGGCAATCGAGAAATTTTTTTTCGAAAAACGTCCTTCCCAAACTTTTTTTCGCCTTTTCCATCGTTTTAGAGCCTGAGACATACTTTGCCTTAAAAAACGCACTTTTGAGCTACCCCAAATAGTGTACTGCTGCCAAAAGTTTTGAGATCAGTAAAACGACAAAAGTTGACTGAGCTACGGCACCTTAAAGACCTCGACCTCGCATCTCCATTGTAAGCGCCCTATCATGTTCAAAAATCTGTTCGACACAAAAAGATTGCCAAAATATATGTGGAGTTTTGCCTGCAAACTCATTATTATTAGTCAGTATTCCAAAAGCAATGAGCATATCAATTGGAATAAAGTGGAGTCAGTTGAGTTCGAGGATAAACAAGACACCAAATAATACAAACCAGATGTGTTTTTGTTAGTTCAGAGTTTGCTGATAATGGCTAGAGGGAGCATCAGCTGCAATAAGATTGCCTTTTTATGAGCCTTTTCCACTCTCTGATCCAAGAGGAACGAAAATTCACGAGATTGAGCAATGGTCAAAAAAATGCCCTACAATAATTCTGAAGGGCATTTGCTGGAGACGGCAACAATCGCTAAAATTCGAAGGGGCAAGGGCACTACTCTTGTTTTTTTTTATTTAATTTTTAGTTCGAAAGATACGATCTGAAAAAAAATCGCCCTTAAATAATAATATTTAAAAAAGACCGTAAACAGAAATTTCCCTCGAAAATTTTTCATCAACAATTTTTTTTCTGAAAATGCCTCAGAAAATTTCCGTAAAAAGTTTTCAAGTTTTTTTGTTTGTAAATGAAAAAAAAGGAGCAGAGTTTTTGTCGAATTTAAAATGGATATTAGGTTGTGTCATAAGTTCTGTCGTTTTCCAGTCAAAGTTTCAAACACAGCCCAAAACAAGTTTTTATTCGAAACAAAGTGTAACAATTAATCAACAAAATAATCTCCTTCGAATTCTACGACTTTTTCCCAGCGTTCTTGTAAGCGAGAGATCCCCTTGACGTAAAATCCAGCCGGCTTGGAAGAGAAGAAACAATCGATATCCTCTGAAATTTCTTGAACTGTTGCGTATTGTTTTCCCGGAGAAAGTGCTGAAGCGAACGGAAGAGATGATAATCAGACTGAAAACAATAAAACAGTACAGAGGTTAACATGCAAGTCACAAAAATGAATTAATGAGCTTTAAAAATGATGAACATAAACTTTTGAAATTGCGCTAAAATACAACAGGGGACCAAGGCAAAGACGACAGAACTTTTGACACAACCTAATAAATCTTATATATAAATATGCCTTTTTTCGCTGAAAAATGCCTTCTTTTTTTTTTAGTCAAAGAGGTAAGTATATAGGCATTTTTTTCAATGTGGTAACACCAACAGGTAGCCCTGCGATTCTAGTTTCTAAAGACGTATCATTTGTTGCAACATCTTTGCAAAATATAGCACAAAAAAGTAAAAGTATGAATCAAATTATTTTTCTGACTCGCTTCATACTTTAACGTTTTTGTACTAGACTTTGAAAAGATGTTGCAACAAACTATACGTCATTAGAAACTAGAATCGCAGGGCAATGTGATGGTATTATCATTCTAAAAAAAATTGGTTAGATCATTTCCGCGCCGACATTTCCGCGACGACATTTCAACGCCCAAATTATATTTCTGGTCAAACAGCTGGACAACCCTCCTAACTGGTTCTTTCCCATCTTACAACTTGTTTGTTTTTTCACCATCCCTAGTGGTTTGAACCACTTTCAGTAGTTCTGAACAATCTTCAGTGGTCTTATTTTATCTTCAATCGTCATCAACTATCCTGAATGGTGTTAATCTGCATCTGATATACCTTCTTGATGAGATTATTTCCTGATGAGATTACATCGATAGTAAGCTTAGTATAGCTGGAAATAGCATCCATTTTCATTTGCTCACGAAGCTAAACACAATACATACAGAAAAAAACTTAGTCCTAAAAGTGAAAACCTCGATTTTGCTGAAGCTTTTACGACAATTATGTGCTTTTGTTGTCTCCAGATTTCTAGTTCCATCGAATTCGGACTTGGCCCTTCCACTGAAAAACCTTTTCAAGCACCGCCAATACCGAATCGTTTTCAAAGTATTCGATTTATCGTGACGCATTTCATAACCATCGCACAAAACCAATGTTTTCATTTTTCTCGACAGAGACGCCATTCTGAAAAATTTATAATCTAATACATAAATGTATTAGCAATAGCCTTTTTGAGCACAAGTCAAGATAACTAATACAAGGAAAACAAATCTATAACAGAATACTGTTACTTGTATGGTCTGGATATAGCTAAGAAGTGTTGACCAGGCTGTGTTTCCCTGTTTAAGGTTGAAATCCAGCCGTTTGACCAGAAATATAATCTTGGAAATGTCGGCGCGGATTCTTCTGGCTGTGCGTGTGCTTATTCCGAGACCAAGACGCTCATTCGCATGTTTGGTGACATCAGTAGCAGTCTTCAGAGGATCCTTTTTGACGATTCGAACCAAAGCTCTGTCATTCTTTTTGCTTGACTTGCGCGGCCGACCACTGCGAAGAAGAGTTTCAGCGCTGCCAGTTGCTTCAAACCGCTGATTGATCCGCACAATGGTCTTCTGGTCCACACCAAAAAGCTTCCCTACGGCTCGACTTGATAATCCATTCAAACTCGCCCTTCGAATAGCTTCTTTTGTGTGCTCGGCAAGGAATTTCATCTGTAAACATAAAAAAATATAAGTTTTCACTCAGAAAACACTATCGTTGCAAGCAAGATGACGAAAAGAGTGCAGTGATAGTGAGTGAGGCAAGACTTTTGTCCGCCTCAAAAAAGGGGACACCTCGTAAAGTATGACTGCAAAAGAATTATTTTTCAAACAAAAGCTTAGAATGCTTATATCCAAAATGTAGCCCGAAAAACGTTCCTTCAAACGCATTCTTATACTTGCACAAAAAATGAAGAATTGGACTGACAAAATCGTCTTTTCCAAAAAAATAGTGGGTGAGGCAGGACTTTTGTCCGCTACTGTATAACAGAATACGGTACTTATACGGTTCCCCCCCCATATCGGAATTTTTTCAAAAACAGGTTTTAACCATTTCTAAGCAATTCTTACACGCTAAACCCGATAAAAACGTTGTTTCCGACCACTTTCCATCAAAAATTTTGACTTTTTTAGATTTTCTACCTACCTGCCTTCGGCAGGCAACCTACTTCAATAGGAAGCCCCTTTGGGGGTACATGGTCCGGGCCAATTGTATGGTATGGATATAGCTAAGAAGTGTTGACCAGGCTGTGTTTCCCTCTTTAAGGTTGAAATCCAGCCGTTTGACCAGAAATATAATCTTGGAAATGTCGCGCGCGGAAATGTCGCGCGCAAATGTCGGATAACCAATTTCTCTATAAAACTCAAAAAAAAGGCACTTTTCAGCAAAAAGAAGGCATATTAACTACTTGTCCATTTTAATATAGTGAAATTGACTGAAAATTCTATTTTTAGATTCATGTGAAAAACTAGAAACAAAAAACAGAAAGTCAAATTCCTGAAAACGGCTCCAGCCCTTATACGGGAATTTGGTTGCCGTCCAATATTCCTAAGATTCAAGCAAATTGATGTTGCAAATCACACAAACTAAGTTTTTCTCTAAACCTCTAAACCTTGCTCGCTTAAAGTACAACCGCACTTGTAACATTTTAGCCATATCCCTCCACTTAAATCACTTAATTCTAAACGACCATCCCCCCGGAGACAAAGGCAATAAAATAAGTTTATTTTGCATAACTACTCGGTGCAAAGAAAGCAATGAAACTTAAAGAGACCCACTTCGTCCGCAAACTAAGTTATACAAGTGCAAAGACAATAAAAAAATAAAGAGAGTATGCTACTATTTTTTAGACAAATCTTTTTGTGTGTGGGTGACGCAGATTCTCTTAAAATGCTATAAAATTTTTAGGGTTTTTAAAAGGATATGCCCGTGCGCTTCAAAAAGTGAAGGAGGCGACCAGCAAATTTTTCAAATCACTCAATCTTTTACTCGTCTTGCGTCAAATCTAATATGACCTTATCATAGGCGTACGCAGAACACAAAAACAATTTCTGACAGGAAGGGATGGGGCAGGGTGACCAACTCAAATTTTGAAAATAACGGCAACATGTTCCAAAATAACGGCATTCCAAATAGAAGAATCCAAAAATAACGGCATTTTTTTAATTTAATAAGCCAAAACTAGACAAAAAATAACGGCAAAATTGTGCAAGTTGGTCACCCTGGATGGGGGCTAAAAATCATGACGAGGGGATGTAGCCCGACTAGCTCTTCCCCCCTGTGTACGCCTATGCACCTTATACTACAGTCAAACCTCGTTTATCCGGCACCCCCAAAAGTTCATTCCCGCCTTGGGTCCGACACTTTTTTCAGCTCAATTTTCAAAGTCTTTTGCTAAATGTGATTCGCCAGTCTAGTCCGATTCTGTTTTTGCCGGTCGTTTTTCCAAAATTTTTAAATTTCGTCATAAAGACCCGCGAACCTCGGTTATCCGGCACCTTTTGAAAATCAGGTGCCGGATAACCGAGGTCCGCAGTCTTTATGGCGAAATTAAAGATTTTGAAAAACGAATGGCAAAATCAGAATCCTTGCAATATTTCAGACTAGACTGGCGAATCACATTTAACAAGACTCGAAAATGAGCTAAAGTGTCGGACACGGACGAACTTTGGGGTGCCAGACTGACTGTACTTTAAAAAACTAGACAGAAAATATTTTATGGGGTGAATTAGAACACTTATAAAATTTTTCGAGAAAAAAAACACTGTTGGTTTTAGCTTTTCTTCGTGTAACGCAGGGGCAGGCCACTTTAAAGGGAGTGGCCAACTTGTGTGACTAGAATTTTCCTTCATGCATGGCGCAGTGGATAAGCGCTTATGTTTTATGGCCCGAAATGGTGTGCAGGTTCGATCCCATGTAGTGGCCCGCTAATTATTTCTGCTTGCTTGGCAAATGTCTAGGAGTAATTCGACTTTTTGACGTCATATTCGAGATCGGCGACCCAAATTACCCCTAGCAATTGGTCAAACAAGCCAAAATAAATAGCATGCCACCAGGTGGAATCGAACCTGCATACTATTCTAAGCCAAAAAACGCAAACGCTTATCCACTGCGCCTAACCATAGGGGGACCAAGGCAAAAATGACCAAAAACCACAGGGGGACCAAGGCAAAATGACCAAAAACCACAGGGGGACCAAGGCAAAAATGACCAAAAACCACAGGGGGACCAAGGCAAAAATGACCAAAAACCACAGGGGGACCAAGGCAAAATTACCAAAAACCATAGGGGGACCAAGGCAAAAATGACCAAAAACCACAGGGGGACCAAGGCAAAAATTACCAAAAACCATAGGGGACCAAGGCAAAAATGACCAAAAACCACAGGGGGACCAAGGCAAAAATGACCAAAAACCATAGGGGGACCAAGGCAAAATTACCAAAAACCATAGGGGACCAAGGCAAAAATGACCAAAAACCACAGGGGACCAAGGCAAAAATGACCAAAAACCATAGGGGACCAAGGCAAAAATGACCAAAAACCATAGGGGGACCAAGGCAAAATGACCAAAAACCACAGGGGGGACCAAGGCAAAATGACCAAAAACCACAGGGGGACCAAGGCAAAAATGACCAAAAACCACAGGGAGGACCAAGGTCAGTCAAAATCATATTACCGAAATGCGGACAAAATTCAAAAGAAAAACTGAGGCAAAACTTAAAAAAAGTTATTGAAACTAGAATTATTGGCGGTCGCTTTATCGGGTTAGATCAACTTACCTGCTTTATGCACCATGCTTTTCATCCACTATACAGTACCGTATTTCCTTTAATAACTCACCCAGTGAGTTATTTTTTTGGATCCCCCAAAATCGGAAATATTTGAGGTTGATCTCAAGATTTTTGGGTGAAAATCTAAAAAATGGAATCGGTAGAGCTCGTGTGAGTTAAGAAAACGCAATAAACAAAATTTGCAAAATATTTTTTCTGAGCTGAGATGGAGGTCTTTAAAGTTGAGAGGGGTGAGTTATTAGAGCAAATACGGTAGGTACAATTTTTTAACTTTTTGAGATGAAATTATTAGAGGTTATACAAGAAATAATATGAGCGACTTTTAGCGACAAGTAAATTTTTCAAAATGTGAATTTTTCCAATGCTTGTTTGAATTTCAAAGTGGAAAAAAGTTTGACGTAAAAAATTTGGACCCTACCGAGTATACCCCCAAATGAAATTTTTTTAAAAGTGTTTCCAAACACCCTATATCAACCTAAAATCACCTCAGAAGTTCAAAAAAGACATTATTTTTGTGTTCTGGTCAATAAAAAATTGAGTTTTGGGCATTTTGAAATTTCGACCATTTGGCTGTTTTACCATGTTTTGGTCACTGGAGCTGGGCAAAAAGAGTCTCTTTAGCATTTTGATTAAGAGTCTTGCTCCGAATCATGTCCAAGGTAAGTGAGTGCGCGCATCTCTAACCAACCAAGTCCCCTTCGGGGCGCAGGGGGCTTGGTTGCTGGGTTGAGATGCGCACACCCACATACCTTAGACGCAAATCACTCGAAAGTGACTCTGGATGCATAAAAATGCATGCATACCAGAGTTTCTTTATGCGGTAGGCCCCAGTTAACAAAACTATGTTCAAATTCCATCTTTTTGGGGTCAAGGTACCCTCAACATCTGATTTACTAAGTTATAATAAACAGAAATCAACTAAAAATACCGAAATTCAAGATTTTAAAAAAATCGACTTTTTATAGAAAAAAGTAGGTGAAAACACCTTTTTTATCGTGTTCAGCGTGTAGGAAATGCTTAAAAATGGTTAAAATGGTGTTTTGAAAAAGTTCAAAAAATTTCATTTGGGGGGGCGGCGTATACTCGGTAGCGCCAAAATTTGGAATCCCAAAAAAAGGAAAATATTATTCTTCTCGCCTAAAAACTAGGGTGGTGCGGTTACGGTTAATTTATCACTACCCGGTTTTCGGTTAACCGCATTTTAGCGTACCCGGTTTTCGGTTTCGGTTAATTGGGCAAAAACTGGTCCGGTTCGGTTACCCGACCGTGCACCACCCTACTAAATACTTATGAAGTCGACAAGTCTTTTTTTCCAAAAAGTTTTTTTAAAGCTTGTCGTCGACCAAAAATTCTTTCGGCGGCAGAAAGAAGTCTTTCGACGACAAGAAAAAGTTTTGTCAGTATATTCTTCACCCCTGGGTTATGCGTTAATTTAATTCAAGGAATAATTATGAATATGAAAGGCAAAGCATCAAAAATATATAACTTTTTGTCCATATGCATTCAAATTCATGGATTTTTGGAAAGAGAAGTAAGAAAAAGAGCTAGAAAATATCATTTCAGCCAGATTATTGAACATTTCTTTTGTCTCTTTCTCAAACAAAGATCGATGGCCCAGGCTTGGATTGGCTCAAAAAACGTCTTGTGTCGGAGCCAATGTTAAATCTCTGGGGCATATACTTTGAGGGCAGGAGTGGATGCAAATCCATAAGCTTTTTTCTTTTCTGTCTGCTAAAGAAAAACAAAAATAAAAAAAAAGTTAGATGTGGTGTGGAAAAGCTATTCTGAGATTCCAAGATACATGATTTTCCGGTCAAATAAACCTATAGTAATGAAAACGTCGCCCCGCTACGATCGGGCTAGATCGGGAGTGGGTGTACCGGAGCACAGAAACCTGACCCCCCTGAAAAATAGGCTTGCCTATAAATGACCAAATAGAGAACTGGCCAAATAAAGGATCTGACCAAATAACATATTTGAACAATTACTTATTCAAATTTTAAATTATTTGTAGAGATGCAGACAGGGCCCTGGTCCAGGGCCCTGGTCGGCAAAATTCTTACCCTTGGTTTCAGAGCCCTGGTCAAGGGCCCTGGTCAACAAAGTACCCTTGGTTTCAGAGCCCTGGTCAAGGGCCCTGGTCGGCAAAATTCTTACCCTTGGTTTCAGAGCCTGGTCAAGGGCCCTGTCTGCATCTCTACAAATAACATATTTGAACAATTACTTATTTAAATTTTAAATTATTTGTAGAGATGCAGACGGACCTGGTCAGGCCTATCAGAGGCCTGGTCGGCAAAATTCTTACCCTTGGTTTCAGAGCCCTGGTCAAGGGCCCTGGTCGGCAAAATTCTTACCCTTGGTTTCAGAGCCCTGGTCAAGGGCCCTGTCTGCATCTCTACAAATAACATATTTGAACAATTACTTATTTAAATTTTAAATTATTTGTAGAGATGCAGACAGAACCCTCAGGCCCTGGTCAGGGCCCTGGTCGGCAAAATTCTTACCCTTGGTTTCAGAGCCCTGGTCAAGGGCCCTGGTCGGCAAAATTCTAGACCCTGGTTTTGAACCAGGGCCCTTGCAAAATATTTTTGAAAAAGTATACATAAATAAAATTAAATTGACGCCATGTTTAAAAATATATTTGTCAAAATCTCAAGTTGAGAGTTACACTTGATGAGATTCTCAACCTCAACTCGTCCTCTCTCACTCTCCTCTTTTAATAATGCCTCATTTTCGGGGCCCTGGTCAAGGGCCCGTATGAGTTTCGAGCACAAACCCTGGTTCAAGGGCCTGGTGCTAACAATGGCGAAACCCCGACCCTGACCCTGGTATTTTATTTTAGTTACAACCCTGGTTCGGGGCCCTGGTTTTGCTAAATCTGCATCTCTAATTATTTGGCCATTCGTATATCTGGGAAAAGAAAATTTGGCCTGCACCAGGATTGTTCTAAGCGCCGGCGCGCCGGCTGCAAAGCCGGCAGGGGGGCCGGCGGAGGTTCGAGCTAAGCGCCGGCGCTCCGCCGGCTCTCGAATAAGCGCCGGCGCTTAGCCGGCGCTTAGAAATTCAGTAAAGAATTTTAGTTTCTTGTATTCTATGTGCTCCAAATGCTTGAGCGTCATTATTTCTTGTAATATTTTGAAGACGTTGAGCTTGGGAAAAAGACAGTCAAAGGATTGGTAAGTTTGCTAAATATTCTAAACATTGTTTAACTGTATTTCTATTAAGATTATATCCAGCATCCAAGACACCGATACACAGAGGGAAACACAAGAAGATGTGGATGTTGGGTCAACTATGATGAAAGCCCTGTCGGATTTTATATCCCAACTGCAGAGCAAAGGCCATCAATAACTTCTGACAACATCGATGCACAGTTGGGAAGATACTTTGCTGAAATTTTTTCGACGAAAAACACTGACGCTATATCTTTCTGGTCCGAACGACAGAATGCGTATCCTTTACTTGCTCCTTTTGCGCTAGGATGGTCGTCAGTTCCATGTAGTTCAGGCTTGTTGTGTTTGTTACTTTTACATAATAAATGAATTTATAATTTTAGGAAGTGTGGAGAGATTGTTTTCGATGCTAACCGCTAATACATGGGGGTCTCGTGCTAATGCTGGTCATCAATTGCTCCGTTCAAAACTTCTTCTCAATTATAATCAACACTTTATCGAATGATCATGTTTTTCTTATAATAAAACATTGCCTTTTAAAAGCATTTTTTAAGCGCCGGCTGGCCGGCGCTTAAACAATCCTGGCCTGCACCTGTTTTCATCAGAAACCATAGTTATCTTCTTGTTAGCCCTTTCACTGTTTTATGTTTAGATGAATGCCTACAGTAGTACGGAACAAGCTGTGACTTCAGACGACGAATCGTAGGTTCGCCTGGTGACAAAATCTTTATGTGGACTGCGTACTCTAGCCAGAAGTGACGTGTTCTATTCAGTAGATCGTTGATTTCAAGCTTGGTCTGAGCACAAGAGATAGGATCTAGTTCAAGAAGCAAAGCCTCAAGGGTAATTAAATCTCAAATTATTGTTTTTGTCGTTTGAATGTTGAATAAACTGTGCGCTGAAAGGTTGTTTTGTATTGTATATCCAATTTACGAGGGACGAGGGTACATCGTTATCACTGGTAAAAACTACGGTAACCGGATAACCACCACTGATAGTGATAACTATCACTCTTTTTGCTACTTGTCGCTCGATAAGTAGTACTGTCAGCTAGTTGACTGGTTGCCGCAACCGTAAGTGGCCTTATTTTGGTGGTATGACTTTTTCATTTGCAAAATGAAGTTGACAGTATTTTTTTTATTCGTCCTTCAAATGATCGAATATGTAAGGTTTCGAAACCTAAAAACCATAAAAAATTCATCAAGTGGCCGACCACCTGGTTTTTTGGTGAATGGACCATCCAGCAAAACTCCAGTTGTTTTATGAAAAATATTTGAATTAACGTGCAAACTGTTCCGGTACGAACTGTCCTCTATTCTGATAGATGATGTATTCAGAAGGCACAAAAACAGCAGAAAAAACAGGGTGGTTTGTAAGGGACGATGGTTATTTGCCATTTTGAAAATAATTGATACCGGGCTTTACAGGCCGGTCTGGACCAAAAGAATAATTTGACCAATTGTTTTTTGTATAAAACAAGTAACAGACCAAATATACGAATGTTCAAGCAATTTAAAATTCAAATAAGTAACTGTTCACAAACGTTGTTTGGTCAGATCCTTTTTTGGGTTCACCCTCCTTTCCGCAAAACTCCTTTCCGCAAACTCCTTTCCGCAAACTCCTTTCCGCAAAACTCTTTTCCGCAAAACTCTTTTCCGCAAAAAATTTTTAAATAAGGTTTTTGGTCAATATTTTATCTAAATTATTTCACTTTTCTTTCTTCTGCAGTTCTGCTGGCTGATCCATGTGCCAACCTAACCAAGTGGTCGTCCATTTGGTGTAAATATATTTTTATGATTTTCGGTTTCTGAACTTGATTTAAAAACTGATTTTTGCGCTAATTCAAGCATTTTACCGTGTAACATCTATTAATAGATCCAGGTCTATTATTTTTCAACACTCTCGAAATCTGGAAAATTTTGGGTCGATCTCGAGATTTTTAGGTGTGAACCCGAAATTTAAAAGCAGAATCGCTAGAGCCCGTGGTAGTTAAGATGCAATAAAGGTTTGCCAAATGTTCATTCTCAGCTGAGATATAACTGTTTAAAGTCGAGGGGTGTCTATCATTATAGGAGGGTCAATTGGCTAAATTCTAGTATACCTTCACTCCAAGTGCAGTATACCCCTTCAGTCAAATTAGCTTGGGGATCAAGGCAACTTTTTTGAATTTAAAAATTAAAAAAAGTTGCCTTGGTCCCAACCTAATTTGACTGAAGGGGGTATCTGCACAGTGAGGATACTAGAATTGCTCCGGTCAATTAATAGAGGTTTTACGGCAAATAAAAAAAGTTTTGTATCTGTATACCGATGAGCTTTCTTCTGATCAAATATATCAACTTTCCATAACACGCATAAGGTTAGCAATAACAGGCGAAGACAGTTGAAATCTATGACAATTTTCCAGCGATAATTTCTTTGACCATATTCTTTCGAGCATCTTTCATTTCGGTCTGAGAGCCCGGTGCCACCCCTCCATGTGATTGTTTGTGCGCGTAAGACCGGCGAGAGCTGCCTTATTCTGGTTCCAGTCCGCGATTGGAAATAGCGGATCCTTGACTGACTTCCACACTTTCGGCCCCGCATGTATGTACGCTCAAAATATTTCAGATAATCTGAAACTTAAATTTTTCAAGGTATCGTTTTTAGCAAAGTACCATTTCTCTTAACTTCTCAAATAAAAAATACCTTCCAAATTTGTAGACAAATTAAAATCCTCGATTTCATGACACGCCAACAGCTCCTCTTTGACTTCTTCGAAACCCATCGCAACTTGATTAATTGGCAGGAAAGAAAGAGCCACAAGAGATCTAAAGAGCCCTCGCGTTGTATTGATCGTAGGCTGGCTGAAGCTGTTTCCATTGGACATGAGCGAACGCATTCTTTGAAAGGTGGAACAAGCAAAAGTTTACTTCAATTCATCACCGAAGACATCAAAGAGAGCATTGATCGAGCAAGTTCAAAATCTTAAAGAAGGATTTAGATCAGTTCATGAATTAGAACTTGCCTGCCATTACTGATTCAGGGCAGATATTACTGTCATAATCATGCAAGGTGTGGAACATCCGCGAGTACGTTTCTTCAGTCTTATTCGGGAGTAGAGCGTAGAAGCACGGCAACGAAGAATCCCCAATGAAATCGGTTTGCGTATTTTCTGAACCATCTGCTGTAGAGAGAGATCCGAAGGCAAAAGTATCAGCTGTTCATCCGAGAGATTAGATTTTGCAGCTTCCACGATGAGACCAGACCTCATTCCAATACTTCGCACTGCATCTTCTTTCACTTGCACGATGCGTTGACGTAGCTGAAAGATACTTTACATAAGTAAAAATATCAATAATTACGAGCCTGGAAATTGCTTTGACTCCTCCGACACGTGTGCGACTTAACTTGGGTCGGATTCTCAGTAGAGCCATATTTGGAGATTGCTCTTCCACCACAGATTCTAACGCAACGCCAGTTCTGAACTGTCTTCACAGAATTTGAATAGGCTCTACGCATTTGATAACCGTTACACATCACTAGCATATTTCCTTTGCTCGTTTTGCTTATTGACGCCATTATCTATAAATACAGTTCATATCAGCTAATTTTGACCTATGAGAAAAAGCACACGCAAGAGTGAAAACATAGACAATATAAAATTGAAATAATTTAGATAAAATATTGACCAAAAATCTTATTTAAAATTTTTTTGCGGAAAGGAGTTTTGCGGAAAAGAGTTTTGCGGAAAGGAGTTTGCGGAAAGGAGTTTGCGGAAAGGAGTTTTGCGGAAAGGAGGGTGAACCCTTTTTTGGTCAGTTGTCTTTTTACCAAATAGTTTATTAGTCAGTTCTCTATTTGGTCAGTTATAGGCAAGCCGAAAAATAAAGGCCCCTTAATAGAGAATATACGGTAAAAAAAGCAAACTTATTTACAACCATCTCAAATAGTTAACTGCAGCAAATGTATTTACAGTTAACCCACATAGTAAAATGTGCCGAGTTTATTCACAGTTAACACAAATAGTTAACAACAGCAAACTTATTTACAGTCCACTCAAATAGTTACATACCGTATTCTCTCTAATAGGCCCACCGGTCGGTTTATTAGAGAGGGTCGGTTTATTGTTCAACGTGGTCGCGCCGA